>CAUYPK010000814.1:0-30476 GCA_963574355.1 Loris lydekkerianus | reverse complement strand
ACCTGACTGAGCATGTTATATTATGTGTTTAATATGTTATTGTTAAAATTATATGCTTTTGTGTGAGTGTTTGTCTGTTTTGGCAGGTCACTGCGTGGTGTGGCTCTCTGACTCTCACAGTTTAAAATTTTGGCTCTTTGTGTTCGCCACCCCTGCTCTAGGGTCACACCTGCATGTCTGGCCAAGGGCTGAGCTTCCAAAAATTCTGTTGGCCTTGAATATCCTGCCTTACGTCCTCTTCTGCTTCAACTAATTAGAGTGAATCCTGAATAACACAAATGCTGCCAACTAAGATGCCAGAAATCTTGGTAAAAATTCATCTCATGGGAAAAAACCCTGGTGTGAAAAAAAATTATTTCAGGCAGGACATACCAAAGGAGGAGTCTTGTATATATACGTGAAATCTACTTAGAAGATAATACTTCACAGGCCCTGATCAGAAAAATGTGCAAAACTTCAAAGATCTGTGATATACAAAATAATCACAATCTTAAGAAGACAGGCAAAGAAAGACATTAATCGTCATGTTACTAAACAGCAAAAGATTGAAAATGACCCAGTTAACAGTCGGTCTTAAAGAGGCCTGGGGTGAGGCAGCTGAAACCCATTCTTGCAATAAAATTCCTCATAGCCATGAGGAAGAATACACAATAATCTAATAATGTGGAAAAAAGACTCAACACATACAGTGTATCTTGAAAAGGCAGCCCACAAAACAATACAGACATTACCTCTTTTTATAAATATGTACTTCTATGCATACATGTGTGTATGTGCATTCGGCACAGACAGACATTTAGAAAGAAATGCTCTGAAATGTTACAGAGATGCCTGCTCCTATTCTGTCCCCAAGCTAGATGGCAGAGACTGCCTGAAACTGCAGCTCCTGGCCTCAATCCACATGAGAAAGTAGCCAAAGAGGTGCCTGACTGGCATGAGGCAAATCTCAAGTCCAGTCAAAGCCCAGAGGTCTGACCGGCCAGCTCCATGCAGAACTTGTGCCCTTCCCTGCTTGCTGACCTGGCCATACTCTGTCTATAGCAGTCCCTCCCCCACTCAGGGAGCCCTGTGAGATGCGCTCAGTTGTTTCTGTTCTAGAATGTAATGCGGTAAGTCACCCTTACCAGCACACCTTAACTCAGCAATGCCTCTTTCCTCAGAAGGTCATAAAGAAAACAAGGTAACAGCGGGGAGGAGGGTGGGAGATGGATATGCTCTCGCTTAATGAGCACAATGTGGGTATATGGCACACCTCCTGGGTGCGGGACATAGCTACAACAGAGACTCACCCTAGCAAATGCAGACATTGTATCCTAATGTATCCTCACATTAATCTGAAATTTTAAAAAGGAAGAAAACAAGGTAACATTGGCCAAGCCTCAGAAAACAGGTGACTCAAACCTTCAAAATGTTTGTGTTTATTTACCAAGATCCATTTTCACCCAGAGAGCGTACTGGAAACACTAACACGTGATGACTGAAGAATCTATTTTCCAATGAAGCATGCAGCTGACGCCCAGCAACCATCCAAAACTACGTGAAATTCAGTTCCCGTGGAAAGGATCACAGTTCAAAGGGAGTGAATCACCAAGCCCCGTGGAGAGGCATGGCTGTGTGATTCAGACCTCAAGTGTGTGCATCTGACCCACCAACAAACCCTGTTCCTCCTCCCTCTTCCCCTCTGTTGGCAGAGTTAGCACTGCAGCCTCTAAGTCACAAATCTCCCATGCAAAGGAGACCCACAAAAAAGTTCTTGGTACCATTCCCCAGGGAGGGCAGGGAAAGGTGAATAACTGAAGCTAGATCGCAGAACTTCACGACTAGGCCTTGGGTATTAAAACCAGGTTAGAGTATGGGCAGCGCCTGTGACTCAAAGGAGCAGGGCGCCAGCCCCATATACCAGAGGTGGTGGGTTGAAACCTAGCCCCAACCAAAAAAAAAAAAAAAAAAAAAAAAAACCAGGTTAGAGTAACAGGCATGGGGGAGAAATGATGCTTTGAGGCTGCTTGCTGTATCTCCCACTTCTGTGTATCAGCTTCACAGAAGAGAAGAGCACTCAAGAGCCCAGGTCTGAGTTCACTCCCTGGGATGAACAGTGATGCCTATGCCCACTGTACTTGCACCTGCCAGGACCAGGCATGTGTGCTGCTGCAGAGACAGAGGTTGAGACTACCAGCCCGCTCAGTGTGAGGGGAAGCATCCCCCAGGGTCACTGTCTTGCCCGAGGAGCAAAGAGCAGAAGCCAGCCCTGAGCACCCAGTTCAGTGTTCATCCATTAACTTGATGTGGGTTTGAGTGAGACTCATAAACCTATACAGACCCTGTCCCAGAAGGTCCCCTAGTACCTCAGACTCACCCATCCTTATAAGACAATAACCTCACAAAAATATACCCAATCTGGAAACCGATGTTAAGAGACTAATTTGTATCCTCCTGTAACGTGCATTTGTTATACTGTTTGAGTACTTTCATTCTGAGGAAAAGATGACAAACGCAATGGATGAATCTCTAGGTTAAGGTATGTTAGGGACAGACAAACAGTAAATAGAGATTGTGTGTATTAAACATAGGTAGGAAGGCATGGGAAGCCCAAGAGATGCCTACCATTCCTGAGGCACTAAATGTACATGCCCAAGGCACCTAATATTCACAATACACCACATACAGAAGAGAGGCTCAATATTCATGATGTATTCACATGCCTGAGACTGAATACACAGGAGGAACCTAATGTTCAGTCAAAACCAGTTGCCCATTGGGGGCACCCACTCAGCTTCTCTGAATCCAAGGCTGTTCATCAGGCTCATTGGTAAGCCAGATATGCCATGACAGGAGTGTTCCTGCATCTAACAGAACAAGTACATGTATATTCTTAGCCCAGGGCCCCTCACATCTGGTCCCCACTGCCAGTACTTAAAATCTAGTCCTTCTGAACACACATTAGTGGGAAGATTGCTACTGTAGAGACGGGACATGGGGATGCTCTGTACCCCAGGATGTAGGGCTAGTGTCTTCCACTCACCTGTGCCCAGTCCTTCCTGTGTCACCCCACCTCTAGCCCCTGTCCGTCCCCTATCCTAGCTGGGTCACCCACCCCTCTCTGTCCTCTGCCCTTGTTCTACTTGGATCACCCACCCTCTCTCTGTCCCCTGCCTCCTGTCTTCCCTGGGCCACCCGATCCATCTCTATACCCCCCTTCTCGATGTGTGCTCTAAATTGCATCAAGGTCATTTCCCACATGACAGCTTCCAGCACTGGCTCAGCACAGAAGCAGTCTGTGAAGTGGTTATGTTCATTGTACTCAGACGCAGAAGGACCCTGTATCGCTTTAGAGAACTTTACCAGAGGGTAAAGAGAATTAACTGAGAATTCTAACAAATGCCTTTTCATCTTACAAGAAACACAATGGAGGAGTAACACCTATGAATAATTGGCGAAGCATTTTCCATGTTTGTCATACGGCACCTCAGGTAATGCCCATGGGTGTATCTATTACCACCCGTACTCTAAGGAGTGACTAAGGTCCTCGGGCCTCTAAGTGGCGGAGTAGAAACCACAGCCCAGCTGCAGCCCTGGGCTGGACCACCTGCTTTAAGGGAGCAAAATGCCGCTGACATTTTCACATCCCACGAATGTGGCAGTCTTTTTGAGAGTAGTTTCTCAGGAACTATGCACACCACAGCTAATGATTTGGGAGCCTCTCACAGACATGAGGATTTGAGGACAGAAACCTCAGAGAGACTGGTGTACGGACCTTAGAGATGAAGGCAAATATTTCTGGAAGTTCTTCAACTGCACACATTCACAAATCAGTTCCACACACCATGGCTAGGAGGAGGCCTAAGTGAATAAAGAATTTTACATTCTTAACCTTCTAAAAGGATCTTTTATATTTCCTTTGCACATAAGAAAAATATTTATGAACCTTCCTACCAAGAATCTCTTCAGGAATAGTTTCTGAGTCTGTATGAAGCTAGTGGCTGGCCCTGGTGAGGAGGTGTTGCTGGATATCTGCACACACCTCACCCATCATTTCCCACCAATCTGCTGCTAAATTCCCTGAGCACTGGCCTGGCATCATTTGTTCATGATCCACCGAGGTCGTGATTACAAGCTAGATCACATTAAAAGCAACATAAACAATTTCAAGGTAACTTCTCAGAATCACAAATGTGTCTTAAGGACCCTTTAAAGGTTTGAAATTATTTTCCAGATACAGATAATTAAGAATAACAGGACTCAATGAGAATTCATTCATCTGATTTCCATTCAGTTTGGGGAAAATAAAAGGTATTTAGAATGTTGGCTGTCCCTCTTGTCCTACCTAGAGGTGACACAAACTATGCCAGTGTTTTCAGGTACCCAGACAGTGAAGGAGGTAAGCACAGCAGCAGCCACAGTCACACCTCAGGGGACGTGCCCACCCTGTACTTGGGCCGGTCTCTCTCCTCACAGCTGGTCTCTCATCTCATTTCCTTGTGGCCAAGTCTAAACACTACTTTAAGTCCCACCTCCTTCAAGAACCTTTCTCTGATCACGTCATCTTCAAAATCCAGTGTGAACAGAGTGTGAAAAAAAAAACCCCAGGGCTTGGGTATACAGCTTGAGGCTTTATAAGGGCTAATCTTCCTCTCCTAAGCACCCAGAAGCAGCTAATTACAACTTGGATTTTTTCTTCTTTCTCCTACTGCTTTTGGTAGGCGCCAAGCCCACAGTGGGCCACTCTGATGAAGCAGCAAAGCATAAACAGGGGTGAGAGTTTGGAAGCCATGAATCCACATGAAACTGGTGTGCTAGTTTGGGCTCAGGAATGTGTAAGCAGAAAGCAATTCTATTCTCCCCAAAACCAACACCCCAAAGCTGCTCTTTCCACAGGTTGAGGGCTTTGTCCCACAAAGCTGTGGCTCATGGGGATGCCAGCTGGACAATACTTAGTGGAAACATGTGAAGGAGACCCAATGTTGGGGAGTGAGGATTCACTGAAGCACAGCAAGGGGACCAGAGGAGCAGCAAGAGGCCACTCCTCCCTGCCCAGGCATGACTACAAACTTTCCCATGCCAGGAATGACTGCAGTCCTTTCCTAGCGCCCAGGGACCACCTGCAGCAAAAATGAGCCCTCAAGGAGTGTTATGAACAGACTGAAAGACTGACCAAGCTACCATAAGCTAGAAAGTGACTGAAATAATATATCACATCAATTAGGCTCAAGAAAAACAGAATCACAAACTAGGATTAAGTATACCAAAAAGGGAAGCAAAGATATTTGTCTGAAATAGCAAAATTAAGCTCACTTATTAAAAATTTTATACCCTTTCACAATTAACCCTGGGCAGGTTTCCATAGGGTCTAGATGCAACACAAGCAGTACTTAGAGGTGTCTGTGTACAACAGGGCAAAGGACCAACTTCCAGAGGGAAAGCAAGTGTTCACAAGCTCCCCAAGTCAAATCCAGGCCCCCCAACCATCCCAGAAAATTCAGCCACCTGGAGTGCCTGGCACCTTCAACTATACTCTCTTCTAACCCTCGGGGCATCCCTGAGAGCTAATTGAGTTCATTTGAGCTGCTATAACAAAAACCATAAACTGAGTGACTAATAAATAATAGAAACTTACTTCTAGTTCTGGAGGCTAGAAGTCCAACATCAAGTCCAGTGTCTGATGAAGGCCCATTCCCAATAGAAGGCACCTTCTCACTGGGTCTTCACAAGGTAGAAGGGGTGAACAAACTCCCTTAGGCCTCTCCTGTAACGGCACTAATCCCATTCATGACCTATCACTTCCCACACGCCTCATCTCTTAATATTACCACCTTGAAGATTAGATTTTATCATATGAATTTTAAGCAAAGGGGCACAAACCACAGTACTATCCTTAGTCCCATTTCCCCAAGTGGTAAACTGAGATGTGGTAAGATTCATTGCCTAGCTCAAGATGGCCAAGCCGAGTGGTGACAGGACAGTCACCCACATGCCTGACCCTGTGCTGAGCCAGCTGCTGTGCATTAACCATGCAATGTCCATGGATTCGAGAGTTTTATACAGGAAGAAACAGGTGCTTCAAGAGGTTAAGAAACCCAACATGTACAGCAAGCCCAGAATTAGGGTGAGACAAGTGAGGAACATGCTGCAGGCACAAAATTTAAGCAGGTACCCCAAACTCAGCAAGATAAATATGTTTCAATACAATATTTTAAAACATCAAAATTAATACAAAAAGCTATGATGGCAACATATTGCAACAAGACAGGATCAGAATTCCTGACTCTTCCTTTTGCCTCAGGCTCCAATATGGCGCAGCAATGGGGAAGAACCTGCAAAGCAGCCCAGCTGTGTGCTTCTCCACCCATCCCCAACACAGGGACCCCTGATGTCACCACAGGCACTATCTCTATTTAACTTCTTCCTCACAATTCTATAACATCAAGGGGCTCCTAGGATGATGGGCAATGCTCCATCATTCCCAGGGTGTGCCCCAGTGACTGAGCCCCAAGGAGAACCCAGGGGTCTAAATAGATTCTCTTCAGTGATTGTGTGTTTATACAAATGGAGGAAGCTTGCAGGCAGGAATAATGGAGCAGGACATTTTAAGATCAGTTTGGGAAGGTGTGAGTGGGCTCTAAAAAGGTCAAACAGCTGCTCCTGTCTTCTTCTTGGATTTTCTGGTTCAAAAATTAAGTGTTCTGTAGTGACCTGATGCCTACAGCCTGCTTGTACCTGTACAAGTCCAATTCATACGGTGGCATTGCTTTTTATGTACATGCCAAAAACCAAACGTTGGCTCATTTTCGTCACTACTTATGCTCTGATCACATGTGAATGCATGTTAAAGCCCTGCCTGTAATGAAGCGTCTGTTCAACAAATATTTAATTAAAAATTTGAAGACTTCTGGCCGGGCTTGGTGCCTCACGCCTGTGATACTAGCACTCTGGGAGGCCCAGGTGGGAGGATCCCTTGAGCTCAGGAGATCAAGACCAACCTGAGCCAGAGTGAGACCCATCTCTACTAAAAACAGAAAAACTAGCTGGGCGTTGGGTGCCTGTAGTCCCAGCTATTCCAGAGGCTGAGGCAGGAGTGATCGCTTGTACCCAAGAATATGAAGTTACTGTGAGCTAGGTTGACACCACTGAACTCTAGCCTGGGCAACAGAGTGAGACGCTGTTTCAAAAAAAAAAACAAAACTTTTTTTTTAAGACTTCTTAGATCAACCCCTGAATCCTTTACCGGTAGTGTGTAATCAAAGCCTAAAACCTGTTAAATAAACCATTACCTAAGGCATAAGGCAGATAGTTAATGAATTTGTCCACTGCTTTCCCTGCAACAGCCTTCAGAGACAGCGTAAATATTTCGTGTATAAAATTTTAAACCGAGCAAGACATTCCCTCCCTCTCCTTTTATCTTCCTAGCGCATTAAACCGCTGGGCTTTGCCTTACAATTTAAAGTTAAGTCCAGCAAAGTGAGCAAAAGGAAACTTTTGGGCACTTGCACGAGCGCGTCTGGCTTCTCTCGGCCCCACGGGCCCCGCGCTACTCCCGGCGGTGGCCGCGGGGGTGGCGCCCCCTCCCGGGTCCGAGGGGCCCCGGCTGCGCGGCTCTGCCCTCGCCACGCCACCCCCAGCCCGGCGTCCGGGAGCCACTCGGTTCCGCGCCGCCCCCCGCCCAGGCGCCCCCGCGCCGCCCGGGCTTCGACCCACGCACGCCTTGTGGCCAGGCGATTTCACACCATCCCGGGTACCTGGCAGCGGAGCGTGGCCCGGGCTCGGCGAGACGCGCAGGGAAGAGCACCGTCAGCGGGCGCGGCGAGCCGGGGCTGCTCCCTCCTGGAGCGTGCGGAGCCCCGCCGAAGCCGAGGCGGCCCGCGGCGCGACGCAGCAGGTGGCCGCCGGGCCTCCCCAGAGCCGGCCTCGGCGGCCGGAGAGCGGGACCCCGACACGAGCACGACCCTCCGCCGCCCGCCCAGGCCTTGCGCTCGGCGCGCGCTCCCAGCTCCCGCACGCCGACTGGGCTCGGCTCCGCTCGGCTCGGCGGGGGCGGACGCCGCTCGGCTCTGCTCCGCTCGCCGGCCGCCGAGCACCTCCCCCGTGGCACGCCGCTCCCGCCGCCCCCGCCGCCGCCGGGCCGGCCCGAGACCTCGCGGGGGCAGGTGCCAGCCGGCCCGGGTGGCCCAGCGGGAGACTAGAGGAGGGGTGGCGACCAGGGTGCGGGCCCGGGCCGCCCCCCACGCGCCCGGCGGGCCCCCTTCCCACCCCGGGCCGGCTGCCGCTCGCCGCCTCGCCCGCCCGCGCGGCGGCGCTGTCGGGGCTCCGGGCCTGGCCGCCCCCTGCTGGGAGGAAGGGACGGGTGCACCGGAGACCCCCGAGCGGGCGGCGCGTGCCCGGCGACCGGCCACGCTCGGGTCACCTACGCGCCCTCGGGAGTGGGATTCCGACCTCCCAGATCACCTAGGGGCGCGCTCCGGACCCGCCTGCAAAGCCGGCGGCCTGCCCGCCCGGGGCCGAGTGGGAGTGGGCGCCCAGGAAAGGAAGTGTGCATTCGAATAAAAGTAAAAGTTTGGGTTTTCTTCTTCTTTTTTTTTTTAATAACCAAGTGGGGCCGGAGCGTCTCCAGGCTAATTAGGGAAGCTGCCGCCCCATCTTGAGGTGAATCATTGTTGTGACACCGGTAAGTGTGGGAAGAAAGACTGCTGCTGACTTCTCAGCCTCGCTGACTTTTTTTTTTTTTTTTCCTTGTAAACACCGGGCTAGTCCTTGTTGGTAGACGAGGCATTTAGGGAGCGGCCTCGGGTGGTCGTTCCGCTGATCGACGACGGCGCCCTGGCAGAAGCCGAGGTCTGCTGACCGCACAGCCCAGGACGCCCCCGCTCCCACCTAACACCACAGTGGCCGCCTCCTCCCCATATGGACGCTTTGCGGGCTTGCGAAGGAAGATGAACTGTGTCCCAACAGGAACCGAGGCCAAGACAGCGTTCGCAGAAATCTTGTCGCAGCTGGAAGAGATAATGCTTATGGCAGACAGTGGCACTCAAGTGTTAGCCACGTCTGAATTAACCGCAATGTCCACGCTATAAAGTGGGGAATCAGGCGGACTCCACTCCACCCCTGGGGCGGTGGATCTGATGATTGTGACACGGACAGGGAAGTCCAGAAAAGCCCATGCTTGCACAGCTGTGCAAGGAGCTGGAAGGAGCTCTCTCCACCTCTGGCTTTAAATGGGATCAAAATCCCAAATAGAAGAATGAGAGGGGAAAGTGACTGAAGATGGATCCCATTTACTTGAACATATAAAAGGACGTTTCCTTTAAAATTTTTTTTAAATGTAATCCCTTGGGCACAAGCTATTCACTTAAAAAGTCCCTTTTGATGGGTTAAGTGCTTTAAATTCTCAGTATGAAAGGAACAAAGTAGTGAATCAGTCTTATAGCCCCCAAATTAGTAGCCTGCATCTTCAGTGGACAGGTGACTCATGGCAATCAGAGACAGAGTTTGTTAGGTGTGTGTGACTTTGCTTTTTTAAAAAAATCCTCAAACTAAACTGAACAACAGCATTATACTTACACTCCCTCTTTCCTCTCCCACCTTGAACCTCTGCTCTTTGCTATTCAAAACCACATTTATTTTTTGTTGTTGTTGTAACTATTTATCGACTCCATAAATTGTTTGTCTACTGAAGAATTTTGTTTCCAGAATATCTTAAGCCTCCGGCTTTATTTGTGTACTGTGGGTGGCTTTTGAAGTTCCTGGAGATTTTGAAAGGACAGGAACCAAGGTTCTTAGTGATTAACAAAGGCTGAGAACATCGTGTCAACACCCAAAATAGAAAGTGGTGGGAAACTTTGTGAATAGGTTAGGAAATGGGAAATTATGTGGAGCCTGGTAGAGCAAGCACCTACATGCTTTAAAAACGTGGAAAGGAAAAATGGGAAGGAAGAATGCCCCTCCCTCACTCCCAGTGACTTTCACCTTCCTACTGAGAACTCTGGTTCCCAAGGCCCTGCTAAATGGTAACCAAGGAAGCTCTTGGACCAAACCTTGAAGGCAGGTTGAGAGAAGACTAAAGTGTTCAAGTAAGGCTTTGCCAAAGGTGCAAAGGAAACAGCTGAGGTAGTTTCTTGAAGCCTTCATGGACAACCATAAAGTTCACAGCGTGGGGCTGGTTATTTCCCCAGCTCCAGAAAAATCTCCAGCTATCCTTGAACACACAACAGTGTCTTCCTAGGAAGGAGAATGTCTCTGACAAGCCTAAAGAAAGAAGGGTGTGGCTTCGTCTGCCTATATTGCACCTCATCTGGGAACACATTTATATTTTAATTTCAAAATATTAAGGAGATACAAATGTTTTTGTTACGTGGATACCTTGTATCATGCTTAACCAGGGCTTTTGGTGTGTGCATCACCAGAATAGTGTTCTTGTACCCAACAGGTAAATGTTTATCCTGCACCTCTCCCACTCTTTCTCCTTCTTGGTTTCTTACGCTCGTGTGCCATCATTCAGCTCTCATTTATTAGTGAGAACATGTGGTGTTTGGTTTTCCATTCCTTGATACTTCACTTAAGATAATGATCTCCAGTTTCATCCAACTTGCTGCAAAAGACATTCATTCCTTTTTATGGCTGAGTAGTCCTCCATAGTGTGTGTGTGTGTGTGTGTGTGTGTGTACACTACATTTTGTTAATCTACTCATGAATTGACAGGCACTTGGGTTGATTACACAGCTTTGCAGTTGTGAACTATGCTGCAGTGAACATTTGAGTGCAGGTGTCTTTTTGATAAAAGGACTTCTTTTCCTTTGGGTAGATACAAAGTCATGGGATTGCTGGATCGAATGGTAGGTCTATTTTTACTTCTTTCAGGAATCTCCATACTGTTTTGCATAGAAGTTATACTAATTTAGAGTCCCACCAACAGTGTAACACATTTTTATCAAAGGCTGTTTTAAGCCATTTACAAATAGTCACTCATTTAAATCATTCATTTACCAGCAGAGCCCTGAGCTAAGAGCTACTATTACCTCCATTGTACAGCACTGCGCCCAAAGTCACAAAGGTACTAAGTGAACTCACTTAATGCTGAGCAGGGCTGCTTTTGTGTAAACAGCATCTTATCCTGTAAACTGAAAACAGCTTTTCAGTTTAGAAAAACAAAAAAAGGAAGGATCAGACTTTCCCACACTCAGGAAGAGGCATTCTTTCAGACCACAGAAGACAAGAGTATTTAAACTTCTGATATTTATATTTAAAACTACTTATGTTTCCTTTTTTACTCAGTTGGGAATTGAGCAATTATTTCCTTCTTTACTCAATTATTTCCAATTTAGTAAAGAAATATATTTTCCACATAAAATGGAAAATGATGATTATACCACCATCATCACTACTAATAAGACTTAACAAGAAATCAGTCCTAAGTCTACATTTAAGAGTCTTCATAAGTCTTCAAGCCAGATGCTTATCACTGATGGAGTGAACAGGGTTAGGCTGAAGGCAATGCACTTCCTAACCCAGGCTGGTAACAGGGACACTGCTCCTCAGCACAGTGGACCTCCCAGGATTCTGCTCTTCGGTCTTCATAAGACCCTCAATCTGCTGTCTTCATTTGGATTTAGAAAATACAAGCCCCATAGGCACAGGCAACCCTGTCTTGGTAGAAGAAAGGACCCAAGGGCCAACCAGGAACCAATGAGGAAGAATGTCATTCTTAACGTGACAACAGGCCTGTTGCCCAGGTGAGCCTTGGTGGCAGAGGTCAAATAGAGCTGCCTCACTGCCAGAGGCAACATGGACCCTGCTCCCAAAGGGCTCCCCTCAGGCTGGTTGTCCATCAGGGCCCAGATCCCAGCCACTGTCCCTCCCAAATTCCTCCAGCAATAGGGATCAGACCATCTCATGTTTCTCCTTCAAAATCCTTCCCTGGCTCCCCTGCAATCAGGTCAAACTCCAAATCCCTAAGAGGACCTCATCTGTCTCCCACCCATCTCCTGGGCCTCCTTTCAGTACCACCCTCTGCTCAGTCCACATTGGCCTTCTTCCAGTTCCATGACCACCCCATCTTTCCCATCTTGAGGGCTTTGTCCAAGGGACACCCTCTCCTAGAGTGTTTTATTTCCACCCTTCCCCAGCTAACTCCCATTTGCCTTTTAGATTTTAGCTTGGATGTCCCTTCTTTCAGTCTTTTTTCCTGACCTGTATTTTCCTCTTGCACTCCTTTTCCCCCCTTGCACATAATACTTTGTAGTGATTTATTTTTTGACTTCATACTGTAGTCCTCCAGAGCACCATCTTCAGGAAAACAGGGTCTGTATCTGCTGTCAGCATCACTGTTGCATATCCAGCATCATGCACAATTCTGGTCCACAGTAGCTACTTGGTATTTATTGATCAATGAAGCCTCATCGTGACCTATCATGACCCTGAAACTGCTCTACCTTAACTGTATTAAGCTGCATCACCCACTTCCTCTCCCTAGCTCTTTTCTACTCTGGTCTTGCTCCCTGTTAGATTTCCAAACTTCTGCTCTTCCAGTTCCAGGGACCTTCTGCTCTAACTGCACTTTTGTCACAGAATCATCTCTTCCAAGCCTCCACCCTTCCTAGCTCTGACCCTGGTTGCCCCCATCACCACCATGCCCCTGACTGCTCTCTTACGGGCACCCCATTCTCTAATTCCTGGGCCACCCAGCCACATCTTCCTATTCGAAACCCTATACCAGCCTCCTCTGTTCTGACAGTAAGCCCTCGGTGCTGCCAAGGAAACTCACAGAACCATGTAGACCAAAACCACAAACATGTACAGTCTGCAACCTCACTTGGACCTTACCAACTTTAAACATTCTCTGAGAAACAAACTGGTTGGTACATCTAAAATGTCGTCAATAATTCTATCTCCAGAGGAATCACTGTTGCCATTTTACTGTTTATCCTTCCAGATTTTCTTTTATAAAAAGGCATTCCAGGTGACCTCCAAACTCAAATGACTTCTACATAGTTGCAATGAATACAAATACATAATTTTGTATCCTCAGTTTTCAACTGCTTTATGACACAAATATCTTCCCAGGTGATAACCAAATCTTTATAAATACAAATTTTTAATGACTAAACATTTCATCATGTGGATACATCACAATTTTTTATCATTTCTCTCTTGCCCTGCTTCCAATTTAGAGAGTCTTATAAAAAATTCTTTGACAAGTATCTGAGTACCTAATTTTCTTGCACTTATTTCCTTAGGAGAGATCCCGAGAGGAATTCCCGAGTCAACAGGTCTAAGTGGGCCTTAGACTCGGATTGAGTCACAGGGTATGATGCATCTACCCTCAGGTACTAAGGCCCAAATGGCACAGCTTGCCCCTATGCAGCTCCTTCTGCCATTCCCCTGAGCAAAACTGGCCTTAACTGCTGTCAGGTCCAGTATGTCCCTGGTCCCCACCATATTCTCTTCTGAACAGATGGGTTAGCTTCTTCTTCAGAGAAAATTAGTTACCAGGCACGAACTCTGTCAACAGCCAAGTGACACTGACCTCTAATCCTAGACATAAGATGGCATCTCCTTGATGCTTAGATTTTAGATAAGATTGGTTTGCACCCACTTCCTGCAGGAATAACACTAAGATGGGACTTTCTAATATGCAAATACAATTATGGTGCCCATCATTTACTGAGTACCTCTTGCATATGAGATATTGTTGTAGTTGCTTTCAAAGATTCTCATCTGAACTTCTGTGAGGGAACTTTTGAAGTTCAGAAATTTAGTGCAATGTGCCCAAAGAACACAGTAAGACTAAGTGTCAGACCCCATATATTACTCTGAAACTCTTGACCTCTGGATGGTATTTCTAAGCATTTCCTGTACATTGGGCTTAACTGTTCCGGATTTGAAAGAGGACACATCATAACCCATTTTTCATATGAGTTTGCAAATATGGTCTGGGTATTACAGATTCTTTTCTACATCATTAAATGTTGATGCTCTGTTCTAATTCTATGCGATTCTTTTAATATTTAGACAGGCATTGAGCACGTTTGCTCTCTTTTATTTTTTCCTGCTTCCTTGCCTGTCATTTACATAGCATTGTCTGTCACCACAAATCCAGGCAGGTACACTTTTGTCCACATGATCAAGCAGCAGTGTGCATTTTGTCTCTAACTAGCAATTAACTATTTTCAAGATCATCGTAACAGCCATGAGGCTCTTCATTTATTATCACACCTTTATTTCAGAGGTCCTGAATGTTTTCTCATAAATCTTCATTTTTTATAAAATATGTGAGAGATTAAAAAAAAACTATTTATGTCCAAACAAGTTAAAGACATTCTGCATTTTCCCTGATGGATGTTTCTCCTAACTTGAATATAATGCTATATATCCTGTCTGGCCCGTTTTACTAAGCTGTGGAAAGACACAGTGACCTCAGGTTTAGTGGGGTGGGAACACTTAATAGTTATGGCTTAGTGTTGGATGGAAAGTTACATTTTATTAGAAATGTATCATGGATGATAAGTTTCACAAAATCTTATTGTTTTAGGGTTGGGTAAATCTTGGTAGCGTTTGTTGTTTGCAGGGAAGGAATGATTTGGCTTTTCTTCTCTGAGGTGCAACTGACCTAAAAAACACAAATCTTAAGTGTTTATGTTGAAATTTTACATATTATCACTCCCATACCACCACCATCCACATCAAGATCTAGAACATTTCTGCACCCCAGGAAGCTTTCTGGTGCCCTTCTGCAGTCAGTGACAATCCCAGGCTAATCACTATTCCATCTTCCATAACCATAGGTTAATTTTGCCTGATGTGGGACCTAATAAGCAGACATAAGCAGACTGATACAGTAAGTCTCCTTGTGTATCTGAGCTCTGTTATTCAACATTGTGTATGGGAGATTCGTCCACATTGTGCAGTCATTCCTTTTTATTGCTGTGTAGTATTTCCTTGTATAGACAGATCACAACTTACTTTGTGCACCTTCTTGCATGTTTGGGTTGTTTCCAGGTTTGAGCTATTATAATAAACCTGCTATGAACATTCTTATAGATGTTTTGGTAGACACAAGCACCCAATGTCCCTGAGTAGTACCCAAGAGTGGAATTCTGGATCACAGGACCTATGTATGTTTAGCTTTAATAAGTACTGCCAAACATTTTTCTGGAGTGTTTGAACCAATTTATATTACCACCATTCATGCAGAGGTTTCATTTGTTCCACATCCTGGCATATGTGACAGTGTCATTCTTTTTAATTCCAGTCATTTTCAGTAGGTGTTGTAGTGATGTCTTATTGTGGTTTCAGTGTTCATTTCTCTAATTACTAATGACAAACTACTTTGATATCCTCTCTCATGAAGGGTCTATTTAAGTGTTTTGACTCTTTACTGGGCTTTTTCAGATACCCCCCCCCCACACACACACACACATTTAGGAGCTCGTCCTATATTCTAGATTGGATTCCTTTATTTGAAATACGTATGTACTTCTATATATTTATGCCTGTGTATATGTGTGTACATGTGCAGAGACATATGGGGGGGAGGGGGGAGAACGTGAGAGCATGCACACACACATAAATATCTTCTCCCAGTCTGTGGCTTGCTTTTTCAGCCCATGCTCCTACAGCCTGGCTCTTCCATGCTGCTAAGAAAACTCAGAACCATGCAGACAAAAACCACAAACATGTACAGTCTCCAACTTCATTTGGGCCTTACTATCTTTAATCATTCTCAGAAAAATGAACTAATGGTACATAAAATAAGAAAGAAGAAAAGACCACCAATAATCCCAACCACAGAGGAATCACTGTTGTCATTTTATTGTTTATCCTTCCAGGATTTCTTTTTTAAAAAGGCATTCCAGGTGGCCTCCAAACTCAAGTGACTTCTAACAGTTGTAATTAAAGCAAATATATAATTTTGTATCCTCAGTTTTCAACTGCATTATGACACAAATATCTTCCCATGTGATAATAAAATCTTTATACATATTTTTTTTTTGACACAGAGTCTCACTATATTGCCCTCAGTAGAGTGCTACGGCATCACAGATCACAGCAACCTTAAACTCTTGGGCTTAAGCTATTCTCTTGCCTCAGCCTCCCAAGTAGCTGGGACTACAATTACCTGCCACAATGCCCAGCTATTTTTTGTTGCAGTTGTCGTTGTTTAGCAGGCCCTGGCCAGGCTCGAACCCGCCAGCCTCAATGTACGTGGCCAGCACTATCACCACTGTGTTACGGGCGCTGAGCCTATGCATATAAATTTTTAATAATTAAACATTCCTTCATGTGGATACATCACTATTTTTTTTTTAATCATTTCTCTCCTGCTTTGTTTCCAGTTAGAGGGTCTTTGAGGCTTGCCACTGGAGCTCAGTGGTTAGGGCGCTGGCCACATACATCGGGGCTGGTGGATTCAAACCTGGCCCGGGCCGGCTAAACAACAATGCCAACAACAACAAAATAGCCGGGTGTTGTGATGGGTACGTATAGTCCCAGCTACTTGGGAGGCTGAGGCAAGAGAATCACTTAAGCCCAAGAGTTGGAGGTTGCTGTGAGCTGTGATGCCACAGCACTTTACCAAGAGTGACATAGTAAGACTCTATCTCGAAAAAAAAAAAAGAAAAATTCTTTGACAAGTATCTGAGTACCTAATTTGCCTGCATTTATTTCCTTAGGAGAGACCCAGAGAGGAATTCCTGAGTCAACAGGTATGACTGGGCCTTAGACTCTGATTGAGTCACAGGATATGATGTATCTAAGGTCCTAAGGCCTGAACAGCACAGCTGGACATACTTTCATTTGCCCCTATGCAGATCCTTCTGCCATTCCCCCCAGCAAAACTGGCCCCAACTGCTCTCATGTCCACCGTGTTCTGTTTTGAACAGATGGTTTAGCTGCTTTTTCAGAGAAAATCAGCTACCGGGTATAGGCTCACTAATCAGCCAACTTCAAAATGGGGAGAGTTTTCTGGATTATCCAGATGGGCCCAGCGTCATCAGAGGGTGCACCAATGTGGAAGTGGAAGCAGATGAAGACCAGGGAGATGACAGCATGAGAAAGGCTTAGCTCAGTGATGCTGCTCTGAGGTAGAGGAAGAGCCACAGGCCAAGGAAAGAGGACAGCCTCTCAAAGCTCAAAACAGTGAGGAAATGGACTCTCCCTTCACATATGGAGAAGGAACAGGATCCCACAGATGCCTTGATTTTAGTCCAATGAGACCCATAACAGGCTTCTGATCGCCATCCAGAACTGTAAAACAATTAATTCATGTTGTTTTAAGCCACTAAATTTGTGGTAATTTGCTACCACGACAATAAGAAACCAATACCAAATTTATTTTAGATTTCCCTGGTCTTATTGCTGGAAATTCCACTTTCCCATTCTTACTCAACACCACAGTTTATAGCAGAGGCCCATTAGACACATCTTGGTTGAATCCTGACTGAATAAACTTAGTATTTTAAATGGTAGTTATAATTTTCCCAACCACCAGTTTTGTGTGAGTGTGTTTTTGTTTTTAACAAATGCTAACCATTTTTTTGAGGTTTTGGAGTCTTGGGGAGTCATTTAAATGCTTTTCTGCAATTGACAGATCCTTTAGCAATGTCCATCACAACATTTTCTGGTATCTCAAAAATATTTTCAGCTTTAATCTGGTCACATTTTATAAGATTTATTATTATAATTATTATTATTCTTTTGAGACAGAGCCTCAAGCTGCCGCCCTGGGTAGAGTGCCGTGGCATCACAGATCACAGCAACCTCGAACTCATGGGCTTAAGCGATTCTCTTGCCTCAGCCTACCATGTAACTGAGATTACAGGCACCCACCACAATGCCCGACTATTTTTTGGTTGTAGTCGTCATTGTTGTTTGGCAGACCTGGGCTGGATTAGAATCCTCCAGCTCAAGTGTATGTGGTTGGTGCCTTAGCCGCTTGAGCCACAGGCGCTGAGCCTATAAGATTTATTATTAATTCTTTTCCCTTAAAAAAAAAAAGTACATTATTTAAGAAAGTTTTTCCGGCTTTTAACATCAGGTTATTTTCCATAAAACTCAGCACTATCCTGCTTCACCTTTACTCTTTCCAATGACACTTGTTACTTGCTTATTCCAAGGCACGGTCAGCTTCCTGGACTGAGGATGAATCTGAAAGATTATTTTGGAACGATGACCACAACAATGTCCATTTTGTGTTTATATTAAATAATATTTGAAATATGAGAAACAAGAACTTTAATTATGGTTATAAAGAGTATGTCCAGACCACTAGTTTTCCTTTGGGCCGAGAGATGAGGCAAGCACGTATCTGATTTACGTGCTGGCCCACATAACACCCTTTGCAAATGTGGCTTATAAACCAGCTAATCTTTTAAAATCTTTGCACTGACTAATTTAGAAGCAAGGAGAACAAATGTGGGAGTATAAATGTAAGGGACTGAATAAGAGTGATAATCTCTGCCAATGAGCACACTGCTGTGTTTCTGGGTGCCCAATGCCGTTCACTATTTTCATTTAGATGGAGCATCCTGGGGCTTGTCTTGCCTCCACAGCACGAAGTGCTACGTGACTGGAATTCAGATTTGGAAGGCCAGATCAGCCCAGGATCTTAGAGATCATGATCTTCAGCCTTATTTTCTGGAGGGCGAGAGAGTGACTGGCCCAAGGTCACCGCTGATGGCCAAGCTCACCTCACACCTGTGCCCGAGGTAGGGTGTGTACAGCCTCTGCCGCTGCCCTTACACACAGCCCACCTCTCTGTCTGATTCTGCTGCTTCTTGAGTCTCTGGAAGTTGCCAGCAAAATTTTGACAGACTTATTATAGTAGAACAAATTAGCAATATTCTTAATTTGCTAGGAAAGCAGCACCTTAGTCACCTGATAAAGATGATAAATATGATAATGAAAAAGGAAATGTGGGGTTTTTCTAAGATCAAAAGATGTCATAATGGTCAATATTTGGTCAGTTCCTTAATTGTGCCTAGTTGTGAACAAAAATATGTTCAGAAAGCAGCTGTTTGGTCCCATAACACATACTCCCCTTGTGAAAACTGCTTGAGCAGCTACTCCTCGTCACTGTCAGAAATGCTCTGACATTCAGGCGAAGGAACTAAGCGAATGTTTCTATAGCAAATGGTAACACTAAAAATAGTGTGTGGAGTGAAAGTAAGATGTGGAATAATTTCTTCACTGTTACCATGGAAAAATAGGAAAGTGGGAATGATGTATCCACTGTCTGACTATGCCTATAGGGGGCCTCAGGAAGATTTGGAAACTTGCTGAAAAGAAATGGGATGGCATCTGTGAACATAACTCTCCCAGCAACGGTTAATCATTTCACCACCCTAAAATTGCATAGGAAGTGACCCTATGTGAAATTGTGATGTAGGTAAAGCTTGTTTGGGGTACACTTAAGAGTCCTCTTACAGCTCAAACACCTATGTAGCAAACACCCCAAACCTGCCTTCTGTAGGCAAAGCCCCATTTTTTTGATCCCTCCCCCAGCCTTCATTCAAACACTCATTACATAAACCTCAGTTAGTAGACTAATGTGCCAGTAAACCAATTGCATAGTAGGCTTTGGTGACTGACATGTGTTCCTGCTTAATAAAAGGCCCATAAGATAAATATCTCCATTTCAGGAATTAGGAAAACTCAGAGGGACCTTGACAAAGTTGAAGTAGCTAATGAGGGGGAAACCAGGATGCAGACCCAGCTGGATCTGACCCCAAAGCACTTAGGATGAGGCATCACTCACATGCACTGAGAAGTTACCTCTCCCCTCTCCATTATGAAGAACTCAGAGAGATTCTGATAACTGGGTTGAGATAATTTAGTGGTTCTGAACTCAAAGGCTTTTCAGAAACTTAAATGTATTTCTTTTTAGCCCTGGGGCATAACAATGAAACCAGTGAGCTGTGTGAGCTGCATATGGTGAAGCTGACTCCCACACTTTTCCGGGATTGCCTGAAGCTCAGGGATGCCATCCTCTTGTCTCTTATCTTCCCCTGTGACCTGAGAACAGATTTAGCTACACTAACAGATTCCTGGTCACTTGTACACAAACGGGGTCTGGTTGGTAGAGCACCTGTGACTGATGTCATTAGTAAGCCTTTGTGAGCCTCTGGGAAGATGGCTCTGCAGTCCTCTTAGCTACCATGTGATGTGCAAATAGCACATCCCAAAATTCAGCACTCTACAATTAAAGCTGTGGATTTACACAAGTGACTTTATAGCTCACTGCGTAGTGTCTACAGAGCTCTTTTATTTTAAAAGATTTTTTAAAAAGTTTATTCTGAACTTTTGTTCTTGAGTACAATGAAGGACTAGACTTAACAACTAGAAAACTGGCAAAAAAGACATGAAACAGTTATGTTTATTGAACTACCAGCAGCACAGGACAATGATCCCTGAAAAAAAGGGAACAGGTCGAGTCCTAAGATCACCTTGGTTTTCTGCCTGAAGGTGATTTCTGGACTGCGTGGGCAAACAAAGCATTCCGAGTCTGGCAGGCTGGCTGAGTTAAGGAAATTGAAATCAGAATTCAGGGAGGCTGAATAAGCTGGAATGAGCAGAGCAGAGTATTGCAAAGGAAAAAGCCATGGGGAAAAGAGCTCCAGAAATTTAGTTTCTGCTGAGTGCTAGGCTGCACATGTATAGGGTGAAGCTCCACAAGGCTGGGCAAACGATGGCCAGACACTTATAAGTTGAACAATTCCCAATGCTCACACAGATGGGGGAATAGTCAAGCTTTGACTAACTTGTGATCCCCAAGTGGGAGTCTGTGGGGATCACACAGCTCATTCAGTTGAAACACACCTTAGTAGTGGGATTAAACCTTCCCTGGATTAATCACTCTCAGAAAATAGGAAGGAAAAAGCCTAAGAGGTGAAATTAATTAGTTTTACTCTTCATTCTCTGAAATACTCATAGCAAACAGACTAGCCCAATCTTGCCATTCCTTTTCCAAAAGAGGCTCATTGAAAAAATGCATCACTAACAACTCCATGCCCCTTGGAAGAATAAAACCACTACTGAGCCATCAAGTGTTGCAGTGACAAGGTAGCATGGGAATTCTTGAACAGATGACCTTTCTTTTTTGAGACAGAATCTCACTATGTTGCACTCGGTAGAGTGCTGTGGTGTCACAGCTCTCAGCAACCTCAAACTCTTGGGCTTAAGCGATTCTCTTGTCTCAGCCCCCCCCCAAATAGCTGGGACTATAGGCACCTGCCATAATGCCCAGCTATTTCTTTGTTGCAATTGTCATTGTTGTTTAGCTGGCCCAGGCCAGGTTCGAACCCACTAGCCTCGGTGTATGTGGCTGGCACCATAACCACTGTGGTACGGGCACCAAGCCTTCTTGAGACGTACCATTATGTGGCCTGCAGTAGAACAAGACAGGGAGACATACTCTGGTTTTCTTCCTATAAGGTTTTCTTTGACTTAAGGTTGCTATGGAAACACTGGAATTCTGAGAAACAAATATTGAAAAACTTTTGAAGAAGATTCCATCAAAGAAAAGTAGGGGGAGATGCCATCTCCATAGGCATGGAGCATGGGGAGATGGATGCTCCCTAAAGTTGTGAAGGGCACAATAAATGTAAGCGGTGTTAGTGCTGAGAAAGAGTCCTGGTCCTGGACTTGGCTCAGCCCTGAGGTAGTTGTCTATCTGTGGGGAAGTTTCAAAAACTTCCTGAACTTTAATTTTCCTATCAGTAAAATGGGAAGATAACATTTAAATTTAGACATTCAGTATTTCTGGCAGAAGACTAATAGACTAGCTTTCATTCCTTCTTGATTGATGAGAGACTGATAATAGTTATACATTACATATAGTGTTATTTGGTATTACTCTATTGCAATTTCAGTGGTATTTGTGTTAAAATATCCACTCTTTAGTGTGCATTTACAATGTGTCATGCATGGTCCCAAACCTATTATTATCATATTGTCTCATTTTGGTCTTCACTTATCTGTACTGACGTCTGAAGAAACAAAGATTAACATGTTAAGTATCATAGCCACAATGTAAGTTTGGGTCCTACTGGTTACCAACTTAGTACTTTCAACCACCATCCTCTACATGACCTAGTTATTTCTATAATAAATAAAACAGGTTCATTATCTAATACTAAATCAAACTCTGTCAATTTCTTTATAAAGATAGATGGGGACATCAAAAAGTTAATGGAAAATGGAATTAAAAGGTAAAAATAAAAAATATAGCTTTAGGTTTTCAGCTCGGAGGAGGCCAAGGTGCAACTTCCTTTGGTTGTCCCAAATCCTGGTTCATATGACACCACATGCCTCCACCATGCTGCCTAAGTTCAACCCCAACAAGACCAAAGTCGTGTACCTGAGGTGCACCAGTGGCAAAGTTGGTGCCATGTCTTCCCTGGACCCCAAGATCGGCCCCCTGGGTCTGTCTCCAAAAAAGTTTGGTGAAGACATTGCCGAGGCAACCAGTGACTGGAAGGGTCTAAGGATTACAGTGAAACTGACTATTCAGAGCAGACATGCCCCAACTAAAGTGGTACCTTCTGCCTTTGGCCTCATCATCAAAGCCCTCAAGGAACCACCGAGAGATAGAAAGAACAGAAACACATTAAACACAATGGAAATATCACTTTTGATGAGATTGTCAACATTGCCATACAGATGCTGCACTAATCTTTAGCCAGAGTACTCTCTGGAACCATTAATGAGATCCTGGGGATGGCCCAGTTGGTCTTCACCTATTATAGACCAGATGGCTGCAATGTTGATGGCTGCCATCCTCATGACATCATAGATGACATCAACAGTGGTGCTGTGGAATGCTCAGCTGGTTAAAAAGTACAGGGAAAATCTTTCAATAAAGGATCATTTAACATCCAATGGGGAAAAAAAAAGTATAAACTTTATTTTCCAGTGTAAGCTCCATCAAGTTCAAGACGTTTTTATAAACAACGATACCAGCCTTTAAGTCTATCCCTAAAGGACTAAAGGTCTTGGGAATTTAACCATATCAATACAATCTTTTCTACATTATTAAATGAAGAAATATGGGTTCCCTTTATTTTATTTATTTATTTGCAATTTTTGGCTGGGTTTGAACTCGCCACCTCTGGCATATGGGACCAGCGCCCTACTCCTTTGAGCCACGGGTGCTGCCCATGGGTTCCCTTTAAAGACTTTTTAAGATTTGGAAACAAAAGAAGTCAGCAGGGCCAAATCAGGACTGTAAAGTAGATGCTTAATGATTTCCCATCTCACAAAATTGCCCAAGTTTGAAGAGAAGAATGAGTACTATCCTTATGGTAGAGGAGGACTCCCTGGTGAAGCTTGTTGGGGTGTTTTTCTGCTAAAGCTTTGACTAGTTTTATCAAAATACTCTCATAATAAGCAGGTGTTATTGTTCTTTGGGTTTCCAAGAGGTCAACAAGCAAAATGCCTTGAGCATCCCAAAAAACGGTTACTATGCATTTGTTCTTTTTTTATTTCAAAATATTAAGGTGGTACAAACATTTTTGTTATATAGCTTTCGTCAGGGGTATGAATGTGCCCATCAACTGAATTGTGTGCATTCTATCCATGAAGTAGAGTTTTGCTCCACTCCTCTTCCCCCTACCGTGCCACATGATTTCCAACGACTTTTATTTTCCTCTGTACAATCATGTGCCTGCTGGTTATTTCCAATTTACTAGAGAGTACATGTGGTAGATTTTCTCCCATTCATAAAATTCTTTGCTTAGGATAATGGTCTCTTAATTCCTTCCAGATTGCTGCAAAAGGCATTAATTCATCCTTTTTTATGGCTTAGTAGTACTTCACAGTATACATATACCACATTTTGTTAATCTACTCATGAATTGATGGGCACTTAGATTATTTCCAGATTTTTGCAATTGTGAATTGTGCTGCAGTAAACATTCAAGTACGAGTATCTTTTTGATAAAATGACTTTTCCTGTAGATAGTGGGATACCCAATCGTAGGATTGCTGGATTGAAAGATAGGTCTACTTTTAGTTGAGAAATCTCCATACCGTTTTCCATAGGGATTGTATTAATTTGCAGCACCACAAATAGTGTATTAATGTTTCTTTATCCCTGCATCTGTACAAGTATCTATTGTTTTGGGAATTGTTGATAAAAGCCATACTAACAAGAGAAAGGTGATATCTCATTGTGGTTTTAATTTATATTTCCTTGATGATTAATGATGTTGAGCATTTTTTTCATGTTTGTTGACCATTTGTCTATCTTCTTAAAACCTCTATGCATGTCTTTTGCCCACTTTTTAATGAAGTTGTTTTTTGCTTGCTGATTTGTTTGAGTTCTTTGCAGATTCTGGATATTAGCCCTTTCTCAGATGTGTAGTTTGTGAATATTTTCTCACATTCTGTAGGTTGTTTTTTTGCTTTGTTGATTATTTCTTTAGTTGCCTAGAAGCTTTTTAAAATTTATTGTTGTTGTTGCTGTAATTGCCATTGGGGTCTTATATCTGAAAAGGTGCTTTACCATATTTGTCATTAGGGAAATGCAAATTATAACCAAGTGAAACACCATTTTATACACACCAGAATGGCAAAAATTAAAACAATCGACAATGCCACGCTTGTGGAACAGTGTGAACTCCCTTCGACTGCTGGTGGATGTGAATATTAGTGCAATTACTTTGGAAAATAGTTTTAAAATTTCTACTAAGGTGAACATATACATACTTTTTAACCTGGCAATTCCACTGCTAAATGTATACCCAACAAAAATATATGGACATGTACACCAAGGGACATGTGTATGTGTTCATAACAGCATCATTTTTAATAGTCCAAACCAGAAAGCAACTCAAATGTCCATTCCAGCAGAATGAATAGTGTCATATTTGGATAGTGGAGTAATACATAACAATGAAAATGAATTGAAACTATAGATACATTTATTGACATGGGTAAATCTCATAAATAGTGAATAAAAGGAAAAATAATAAATGCAACATAATTCCATTTATAAAAATTTCCAAACAGGCAAAACTAAATTATAAACCTTAAAAATCTAGATGATAGTTATTTGGAGGAGACAGGAATAGGGACTGAGATAGGGAAGATGGAGATGTGGTATGTTTTATATTGTTACTCAGGTGATAGTTTTACGGGTATTTCTTCTATGATAATTCATTGAATTCATAAAACATTTGTATTGTGTACATTTCTGTACGGTTATAATACTTTGGGGTTTTTTGCATTGTTTTTGTTTGTTGAGAAAGAGTCTTCCTCTGTCATCCTGAACAGAGTGCCATGGCATCATCGCTCACAGCAACCTCAAACTCTTGCACTCAAGCAATCCTCCTGCCTCAACCTCCCAGGTAGCTGGGACTACAGGCACCTGGCACAACACCTGGTTAGTTTTTCTGTTTTTAGTAGAGATGGGGTCTCACTCTTGCTCAAGCTGGTCTTGAACTCCTGAACTCAAGCTATCCACCTGCCTCAGCCTCCCAAAGGGCTAAGATAATAGGTGAGAGCCACCACGTCTGGCAGTTATAATACTTTGCAATACAGATGTATTCTATGAAGTAATTCTAAGACTTATTTATTGTTAAGTTTTGCTAATAATAATATACAGAAAACAAGGATCAAGTACTTTCCCCCTCCCTATGGGTGACCTTTTCTAGCCTTTCTCAGTCAATATGTCTGGCATATCAGACATCCTGTGGGATCCTTGATTGCAAAGATACTGTTTTCCAGAAAAGAAAAATTTCCCACTGTAGAATCCAGAGATGTTCGCTTTGTTTTACCCGAGAAAGCTTTTAAACAATGAACAACAGCGCACAAAATAAATAGCACAGAGATGCATCCAGAGGGACAACAGTTGGCCCTGTCTGGTTTTAATGATCTGTGGAAACTCCTCAAATAGATGATTCTTAGCCATGATTTCTCATTAGAAATTAATATCTATAAATCTATCATTCATTGTTATGAGAGGAGATACTACTCGACTGCTTCATGTATGAATTAATTACCCACATTCCCCAGTGCAAGTATTTGTTTCAAAACCTCTAAAGGCTAACCAGATGGCAGATGGGGGCTTCATGAAAATCTGGTCATTGATCTTTTGATCTACTTGCTGAAAATCCTTGGCTCTGAACAACCCAACTTTACAAATAACTGAGATTTGTGGTTAAACAGAAGAATTTAAAGATGTTACAATGAGGAGTACATTATTCAAATGTAGATCAGGTAAACAGCAATAGCCATAGTTCAATTAAGGTACAGAATTGAAAGAAAAAGTTTTTTTCTTCCTGCATTAGAGCAAATGTGAAGCTCTGATAACAAACACAGCTTAGACTTTTCTAACACATGAAAACTTTTTGCAATAGTCAATTGTAAGTTCTAGGTTTATATGGCTTTATAAATATGTATACTACATAAATATTTATGTGAAGATATATACACCTACACACTAACTCCCTTTCTGTCTCATATATGTCCACACAAACCCAGCACTTTCAATTACTAATTGTAAGTTTTCATCAGTCTGTGTAGTTGTTATTAAGGAGTGTTTTTTAAAAGGCCTTAGAAATGGCCTTCCTAATAGATGTCATCAAGTCCACATAATAATGCCTACAAGACCAAGGATTAAGTGACTTCTTCCAAATAGAAGTTCTGGAAACAGTCAAAGGGACTTGTTTCATCATGGGTTAACGTGACTACAGAAGTTTACAACTCTGGGCTGTTAAGGGAGTTCTTGAATTGTTTCAGGCTTGTGACCATTTTCTTTAGACCTGCCTTTAAGTCCTCTGTGAAGACCCACTGTCTGCTTCTTTTTCTGAATAAATGATATTAATTATTATTTTTTTTATTGTTAAATCATAGCTGTGTACATTAGTGCAATTGCCTGTACCCATTCTAAGATGCACCATAGATGTGCAAAACCTGCCCCCTCCCTTCTATGTTTTGTGTAGTTAGAAAGATTTAGAAGGTAGAGAGAAGTGGACCATGTTCCAAAATTGTGAATATAATTGAAAAAGAAATCCCTCAATAGAGCAGAGTTCATATTGCCAACAGATAGGCATATAATTTACCAGGCATTTGGCAGAGTATGGGAGACATGTTAAGGTTGGCTGTACTAGAGTGTAATTTCAGTGAATTCTTAAGAGTTATGGATAAGTGTTGAGATAAATCTTTCCCCCAGATAAATGTAAAGAATATGTATTGAATAACAAATATTTGTTTAACATCTACTATAGAAAAGCCATTGGCACGTGAGGCTGAATTAGTGAAAAATGTTGCAACAATCCACTGAAGGAAACATGGGAAGATCTAGCTATACAAAAGTAAATGCCAATTTAAAAGTTGGTACTTAAATACTCATATAGACAGAAACATTTTTCTTTGCAAATAAAGTCAGGAACATGAGACATGATCCTGATTCTCTCTATTATACTTACCAGATGTACGTAACCACACCCTGGCCCTATTTGTC
Source organism: Loris lydekkerianus (assembly GCA_963574355.1). Taxonomy (NCBI): domain Eukaryota; kingdom Metazoa; phylum Chordata; class Mammalia; order Primates; family Lorisidae; genus Loris; species Loris lydekkerianus. The sequence goes on along the minus strand of CAUYPK010000814.1, from coordinate 3,028 downwards.
TAGGAGTTTTTATCCTGAAGCACAGACATGCATAGATGGAATTAATTAGCTGACCTTGAGTTAAGCTTACCTCCAACTGCCCTGACTTGGATGGAAACATCATTAAAGATGTTTCTTTAATAGCAATCCTTTCATTTAATAGCAATCCCTGTGACTTCACAGTCTGTTAAGAAAACGAAAGAAGCAGATGGGATTTCTCTCATATCAAGAAGTCTGAAGTCTTTTGAATATTTCAGAGTATCGCAAAATGGCATCTCTATTGTATCAGATGTTTTAGCCTGAGAGATGATGCAGAAGCATTAATAATTACTATTATATAATATCTGTTTTCTGCTTAGATAAAACCGGTTTAAATTGAGCTCAACTAAGCATACATAAGTAGGTAACAAACAGAAGACAAAGTGTTTCTTAAATCTTAAAAACATGACACCACATTTGTCTTGCCCAAATATGCATGGATACCAGCTCAGTGTTACCATACATGTAACTACCATTACTTTAAAAGCAAAATAAACAGAAACTAATAATTCTTCATTTCCTGAGACAAAAGTGGGTTTTTATATATTTTATCTTTTTGTTAAAACTCCCCTTTCTCCACATCCTCATCAGCATATTTTATTTTTTGTTTTTTTGATAATAGCCAGTTTAATAGAGGTGAGATGACATCTAACTGTGGCTTAGATTTGCATCTCCCTGATAATTTGACATTACGTATTTTTTCATATTTTTATGTCTATTCAGATCATTGCTCATTTAAAAATCCAATTATTAGATTTTTTGCTACTGAGTTCCTTATAGATTTTGGTTATTTATACTTTGCAAATATTTTCTCCCATTCAGCAGGCTGTCCCTTCATTCTGCTCTTTACTTTGCTGTGCAAAAACTTTTTAGTTTGATATAATCCTATTTGTTCTTGGTTTTGTTGCCTATGCTTTTTGTTTTTCTTAGCATCTTTGTTGAAATGAACTGGCTGTAAACGTGTAGATTTATGTCTGGGTTCTATACTCTGTTCCATTGTTCTGTGTCTGTTTTACGCAAGTACCAAGCTGTTTTATTTACTATAGCTTTGTAGTATATTTTGAAGTTTGGTAGTGTAATGCTGCTAACTTTGTTCTTTTTGCTCAGGATTGCTTTGACTATTTGGGGTCTTTTGTTGTTCCATATGAATTTTAGAATTTTTTTCTATTTCTGTAAAGAATATCATTGGTATTTTTAATAAGGATTGTGCTAAATTTGTACACCATTTTTGGTACTATGGACACTTCAATGTTATTAATTTAACCCATGACCATGTAATATCTTTTCATTACTTTGTGTCCTCTTCAGTTTCTTTCATCAGTGTTGTATAGTTTTCATTTTATAACTATTTCACTAATTTGTTTAAATTTATAGCTAGGTTATTTTTTCTTTTGGCGTTATTACAAGTAGAATTGATTGCATTCTTGATTTCTTTTTTTTTTTTTTCTCTCTTTTTTTTTCTTCTTTTTCTTTTTCTTGATTTCTTTTTCAGATTGCTAACCATTGGGGTGTTAAAATGCTACTAAGAGAGATTAAAGATGGCGGCCAAGTAACACCTTCCCTGCAACTGATCACGGTGAGTCTGAGGAGACAAGACTCCAGGCATCTCTGGCCAGTGGGATCTGCCTATGATCATCCTTTTGAGGATACAGGGAGCCAGAAGGGACCTGTGGACCCCAGGAGGAGGATAAAAACAGTGGAAAACTGGCAAGTGGTTGCATGTGGTCGATTGACCTAATCATGCCAGCAACCGTGAGTACAAGCAGCAGTGACACTGCAAACCAGAAAGGCCTTACCTGTGAACTGTTTTGGTGTTCTTGGACTTGGCATTCAGTTGAGCTACCTTGGGGAGAGCTTGAGCAGGAGTGTGGAGAACTTTGGGCATTGTCTGGGGCCCCAGACTGAGCCACTGAGGTGGGCACAGGAAGCCATTCTGAAAAAACTGTCCCAGCAAGCTCCACCCTCAGGGTCCCCCACAAGTATCAGGTGGGACAAAGTAACATAGTGACTGAGCTGCCTAAAGGCGGGGTCTGAGCTGCCTTACAGCCTTAATCCTTAGGGGCAGAGTGAGGCAGTTTTGGCACACTAGAGCCTTGGGCTGTTGCCCTGGGTAGAGTGCCGTTACGTCACAGCTCATAGCAACTTCAAACTCCTGGGCTTGGTGCCGCCCAGACCTCCATAAGAGCTGTGCAGTGACCCCCGACTGATGACCCGCACCCACCAGGCCTTCCCATTCCCTGACCAGGAACTATGGGAGCCATGCAACCCTGCATCCTCTCTCCTGTGTCCTCCCAGCCTCCACACTAGCCCGTTAAACTGGCCAGGGACTCTAGTAGCTGCATGCCTGCTGGAGCCCTCCCTGCCTCTACGCAGAGCCCTTCTACTGGCCAGAGACTGCTGGAGCCTTGGACTCTCTGTGCCAAAGTCACTGGGCACCAGGCACTCCCAGAACCATGCGTACCACCTCCAGCCCTGTTGCTGGATCTGGGTGTGTCACACACTGGAGCTGCTTCCAGAACCAGAACTCCCTAGCTAGAGCAGCCCCAGAGGAACTACATAGGGTCACTCCCTACAAAGATCCAGCAACAATAGAGTGATCCCGCTGGGGTCTAATCTTGGACAGACCCCTCCCCAACTCTGAGGATGGCCAGAGACAACGGTGAAAAACAATCATGAGGTGAAATCAACAGAAAAACTCTGGCAATATGAACAATCAGAGTAGATCAACTCCCCCAAGGATCAATGGGGCAGAAACGGCAGAAGACTCCATGCACAAACAAATAGCTCAGATGTCAGAAATTGAACTCAGGATCTGGATAGCAAATAAGATCGATTTAGAATTCCAAAAGTTATCTCAAGAATTCAACGAATTCAAAGAGCAAATGACCAAAGATTTTGACACATTGAGACAAAAAGTTGCATCCCTCAAAGATCTGAGAAACACAGTAGAATCCCTCAGTAACAGAATGGAGCAAGCAGAAGAAAGGATTTCTGACATTGAAGACAAAGC
>CAUYPK010000813.1:0-42722 GCA_963574355.1 Loris lydekkerianus | reverse complement strand
TCAAGGATGGTTCAATATGCATAAATCTATAAACATAATACATCACATAAACAAAAAACAAAGACCATATGATTCTCTCAATAATGCAGAAAAAGCTTTTGATAATATCCAGCATCCTTTTATGGTCATAACACTTAAGTAAATAGGCATAGAGCAGACTTTTCTTAAACTGATAGATCCCATCTCCAGCAAACCCATAGCCAATATCGTATTGAATGGAGTTAAATTGAAATCATTTCCACTCAGATCAGGAACCAGACAAGGTTGCCCATTGTTGCATTTTAACTGCTTTTTAACATTGTAATGGAAGTTTTAGCCATCACAATCAGACAAGAAAAGGCAATCAAGTATATCCAAATAAGAACAGAGGAGATCAAATTTTCACTCTTTGCAGATGATATGATTGTACATCTGGAAAACCCAAGGGACTCAACTACAAAATTCTTAGAAGTGATCAAGGAATACAGCAGTGTCTCAGGTTACAAAATCTATACTCACAAACCTATACCCTCTATATATACCAACAAGAATCAAGCTGCAAAAATAGTCAAAGACTCTATTCCTTTCACAGTAGTGCCAAAGAAGATGAAATATTTGGGAGTGTACCTAAAAAAGGATGTGAAATATCTCTATGAAGAGAGCTATGAAACTCTGAGAAAAGAAATAGCTGAAAATGTTAACAAACAGATCCACGAATGGATTAATAAATTGTGGTATATGTACACCATGGAGTATTATGCAGCCTTTAAAAAGATGGAGACTTTTCCTCTTTTATGTTACATGGATGGAGCTGGAACATATTCTTCTTAGTAAAGTATCTCAAGAATGGAAGAAAAATATCCAATGTACTCAGCCGTAGTATGAAACTAATTTACAGCTTTCACATGAAAGCCATAAACCAGTTATAACCTAAGAATATGGGAAAGCGGGAGAGAGAGAGGAGGGTGAGGGAGGATGGGTGAAGGGATGGTCATTGGTGGGATTACACCTGTGGTGCATCTTACAAGGGTATATGTGAAACTTAGTAAATATAGAATATAAATGTCTTAACACAGTAACTAAGAAAAGGCTATGTTAACCAGTGTGATAAAAATGTGTCAGTCTATAAAACCAGTGTATGGTGCCCCTTGATCACATTAATGTACACAGCTATGATTTAATAATAAAAAATTATTATTATGATTTTTATAATAACCAGTTACACAGTATGTTGTGGAGCTAGAATCTAGTCCTTCTGACTCAAGCGCTAAACTTTGAGAGATATATGACCTTCTGACTTGCAATATAACAATCACTTTTCTAGAGAAAAAGAGAAGCAGAGGTCAAGAGGATGTGGATGAATTACTTGAAGAGGCTCACTGAGCCAGAAATGGTGGCTTTCTACAGGTCTGTCCCAGGACCAGTTCCCTAGTCATAGCAACTTACCTTTCAAGTTGCAGTTTCGTGAGAAAGAATTTTTTTCAAATTCAAGTGCTATTCTGAATCTATTGGGGTTTTGTTCTTCTTATAAAAAGCATTTCTAATCATTCTTTATGCAAACTCTGAGTATTCCAACAGGAAGAAACATTTGTTTGTCTAATTATCATGTTTTAAACTGCAGAAATAAATGTTTATTGCCTTCTATAAATTTCGTAATTACTGTACAGATCAGCCTGTGTATTTTGTTCGTTTGGGTCTCATTTGCAATAGTAAAACAACAATTGCTTCCACTTAGCACTTATGTGTCAGGCCCTGATAGACTTTACAGACTGTGTAACCACCATCTTTCTGCAACCTCAAAAGAACCGTTTACAGCAGGCACCATCGCCTTCTCTGCCTTGCAGCTAAGGAGATGAGCCTTGTAGAAGTAAAACTACTTGCCTGAGACTACTCAACTAGTGAGCGGGTGAGTCAGGGATTGATGTTAAGTCTGGGTCATTCTCAACCTTATGTCCTATTCATTTTACTCTGCCAGGCCTCTAAAAAGCTATGTCAATTTGTCTATGTTGGAAAGGAATTCTCCAAAACAGACTTGAAATATCCCAGAGAAATTAGAGAAGGGACACTATTTTATCTTAGGATATTTTAAGGAAAAACCAAGAGACATACCTAACACATATAATGAGAAAAACAAATTTCTTTAATTTTGTACTTCACCCTTCACGCATACCATCAATTAAAAGAATATAGAGAAAGGCAAAAGGTTGTGCATCTCTATCTGGTATTACCCAGGGAAATTTTTAAGGTGGCTAACAATGCCAATGGAATTTCAATTTCAGTATTTAATTGTTCCAGGCACTCTTCCTTCTGCCTAGAGGCACTGTCCTTCATTCATTTTAAAATGTCATGATCACACCATAATGTCAAAGGTGATGGGAAAGCTGAACCTCCAAATGTGTCAACAACAGATGCAGAGAGTCTCCTGGAACACTGGAAAAAGAGAGTAGATAGGATTTCCCTTAGGGCTTCACTCCAGATGTGCTGGGAGAGGGTGAGGACAAAAGCTTCTCCTAGCTGACACTGGGTGCTGAGCTAGCCAGGGGCTTTCATCAGGTGTTTGGGCTTTAATAACCTTGACAACAACTTTCTAACATCTGATAAAGATATAGGTTACTAACTGCTTTTGTAAAAGCTTAGTCTTGGCCTAGCAAGGGCTCACCTCTAGTCCAGCCTCCCACCTAATTTGAATAGTATTTGTAAATTGTGTTTGGGCAGCGATGTGAAGGAATTCAATATACTGTTAAGACGTATCTGACTGCGGCAGCTCGTTGTTGCTTAGAAACTAATGTCACAGGAACAAAACCCGCAACGTTAGCCATTCTAAATCCACGCACTTAATTATCTCCACCCTAAGTTAGCTCCAGAAACAAAAACGAATAAATGCGTACAGATCTGGATAACAGAAACAGATGAAACAACTCTCGCCAGAAGGGGGAGAGTTGTGTGTGTGAACTTCTCTGCAGCATCCTGCCCTCTCTCTGATCCGCCCCAGGAAGGCAGTTAATAACGACAGCTATCTGGCTGTTGTTTTTAAAACAATGACACGTATGAGTATCTCTGTGGCCTTCTGTTATTCGAGCAATTTTATTGAACCCCATTATTCTTTGTAACTTTTATGAGACTTCAGTGCACACACTTGGCCTCTGTTTGCAGTTTTATCTGGCTCTCCCACTGGATTATGAGATCAGAGTTGGATTCTTGTCTCTGTCACTTTAATGCCCTTGCTCCAAGTGCCTTGCAAATGGGAAACAAGTAAATAATATTCTAAATAGTAACAGCTGTGGGGTTCTTAACCACATGTCAGCTAGTACACCAAGGGCTCTTCCTAGCTCCCCCAAGAGGTATGTGCTATTAACATCTTCATTTTGCAAACTGAGGAGCATATTGTAAGGCCTAGTCTCTTGTCTGGTAAATAGCGGATCCTGTGCGTTCAACATTGGCTATGCTGCTCCCAAATGATTGCTAAGTATTTTGTAATTCATACCTTCTCTGCTCTCCCTCTTTTTGTCCTTCTGTCTCTGTCTCCTCCCTGAATTTCAGCTGTCTGCCTACTTTTTTTTCCTTGAATTCACTTACCGGCTTAGAATAGCACAGGGGAATTGGGGTTTTTTGTTTTGTTTGTTTTTTTTTGTTATTGTTGTTCACCTCTGAAGTCTGCAGTCACTTTCAGTTTGTCGGTTGATGTGGAATCGTTATTTTATGCACAGCAACTCGTCTGAGCTCTAAAGTACATGCTCATTTCTCTACCAGCCCCCAAATCCAAGCCCATAATGCCCAGGGACATTTCGGCTCTCTTCATTTTTATTATATCTGCTCTGCCAGGCCCGAGTCAATACGCAGCAGCCTTGTTTATTCACCTTCCAGAATCCCTTCCCAGGTGGAAGGAGCCTGGGGGGAGCCAGGCTCTTTATTTTTTTTTTAGTTTTTAAAGTTTCGTTTTGGTTTGGTTTTGGAGCCATGAGTCACATTTTTCAAATTCTGTTTGCTAATTTCAAATCTACTTAAATTCTTAAGCACTAGCAAAGCAAACATTGCTTGGACCTATGCAATGGCTTTTGGGAAGGAGTTTAGGGGCAGTCAGGGTGGTGGCACTGGAAGGCAGGCAGTACAGGAGACACGGAGACTATAACCTGTATGCTGCAGGTCAAGGAGAGCCTGGGGTTAGGCCAGTTGTTCTCAAAAATAAAAAGGAAACTTCCATCCGGATTCATGCTTGCTCCGCACTGCACAGTGCCATGAGTGCAGGTGCCATGAGTGAAATTCACAGGATCTCTAACCCTAGAAACCTCACTTGGGAAGAATGGAGGACAATCCTACTGACAGGGAGAGCCATGTATCTCCATCAGTTACTTAATATACCAAACCTCGGCTCTCTCACCTGTAGAAAGACAGCAGATTTGCTGTGGGGATTAAATTTAATAACATGCAAAGCACTTAGCATGTTACCAGGTCCACAGCTCACAACAAAAGTTAGGGACTTTTTCTCCCACTAGCCTGCTCTACCATTTGCTTTTCCTAGCATTAGAAAACTACTTCTCTGGGTTTAAGCATATCACTTACATCTGTACAGTTTTAAAATGGTCTTCCCAAGAATATTTTAAAAATATTCCTTTAACACTCTGCACATTAATTTATCACCATTAGAAGAGTAAGTCTCCCCAGGAATAGGAAATAATAATAGTGACTATCATTTATCAAGCACATACTGTGTCCCAGGCAAGCAGTTAAACATTCCATGTTCAATATCTCATTAAAACCTCTCAACCACCCTATAAGGTGCTATTAAAAGGCTGAGTGACTTATCCCAGGTCACTGGACTGGACGTGGGAACTGAGAGACTCGTCCAGGACTGTTTGGCACCATAGCCAATGCCCATGTTACTGTGCTCTGTGACTCCCAATATGCTAGAATGGTACAGAAGAGGTCCAGACACTACAGAGATAGGCTGAGCCTCTTTAAAGTGCCAAAACAAAAAGCACAGGGTCCTTTGGTAGGAGCAAACTATAAGGGCTCCAGCAATAGAACGGCTGTGGGAGATACAGAAGAGGAGGTTGGGGACCTGCTCCCAAAGTGCAGTTCCTTAGATAGCCTTGCCTCGGCTTCCGACTCTGACCTGCTGTTTCCCTGCTGCCTCTCAGCCTTGGCTGCCACTGCTCTCTCTCTCTCTTCCTACAACTCTGGCCTTCTCTGTCCATCTACCACATCCCTCTGGGTCTTCGCAAACACTGTTCTGTCTGCCAATACTTTTTCAAATAGGGACTTGTGTGGCATTGATACTGATTCCTGTTAAATAGTAACTGATCTATTTATCTGAGTGGACAAATGGTTGATGAATGAACAAATGAATGAGACTTAAAACTTTATCTGGTACAAATTCTAACCAGCTTCTCTATCCAAGATCTGCAATTTATTATTTTTCTTCTTCTTGTGTCTTACGACTTCCTTTAAACACACTCATATGTTTTTGTCATTTGAGCATCTGTTCCAGCCTCGTCACTTGGACAAAAGGAGGAAGCCAAAACAAGCCCCTTTCCTGCCTCCACCAGTGCAACTTGCAGAGGTAGTGAGAGCTGGGCTGCCTCGGCTTCTGTCCGCTGAACTCCTGCTGTCTTAATTTTTCTGAATTGGAGTCTGCACCTCACAAGAGGCATGCTGAGACTCTTCAGGAATCAGGGAGACGAAGTGCTTTGAATTCCTTGGGAAAAGCAATTGCTCTATAAAGAGAAAGTCCAGCCAGTTCTGGGTTCCAAAAGAATTGTAGAAGGTGACTCCACATCATCCCAAATGCATATTAGATGGTACAAAATAGACGTTTATTCCAGCACATATCTTAATACAGAGAAATACAAAGAAAACACATTCCTCCAACCCAGATAACTTTTGCTATTTTTTAAATAAAATTAATGTGTGTAAGGTTAGAAATTTTTCATTCTGATTTTTGACTAACACATTTTTAGAACTATATTATATCATATAAGAGCATCTCTTGTTAGAAGAAATTACAATTAGTTTGACTGATTATAATTGTTAATGAAAGGGCAGAGTAAGGGTTAGGAGGGTGGAGAAGCAGGTCACTCACATATCCACAGCACGGATGAACGTTGTATAAACCAGTTCCAGTTTTTCATAAGGATAGCTTATACATGTATTTGGCTGCCAAATGTGGCCTCCCCACCACTCATGGCTAATTGTTCTATATTGGTTAGAGACAAGGTCTCGCTTTTGTTCAGACTGATCTTGAACTCCCGGCCTTAAGCAATCTTCTCACTTCAGCCTCCTACAGTGCTGGAATTGTAGGTCTGAGCCACCATGCTCAGCCAAGAATTCAGTTCTCTGTAAGCTGTCAGAACAAGGGCCTCCAGTTTTGCTGGTTGTCAGTTGGAGGCTTTGCTTCACCCCTTGCCACATGGCCCTCTGTGTAGGCAGCTCATGACATAACAACTTGCTGCTTCAAAATCTGCAAGGGAGAAATTCCTTGCAAGATAGGCATTACTAGTATTATAATGACATACATTCTGTAACCTTTGCCTTATGCTATTGGTTAGAAGTAAGTCAAGGGTCCTGTCCCCATTCCATGATAGAGCATTACCCCATGGCATGAACACAAGGTAGAGAGGAGGGTCATGTGGCCACCTTACAGTCTGTCTGCCATGGTGGCTGAGAGGACGCAGAGATATTAAGTCAATGGCAGCAGTTCTTAATGACTCACCTGAGCTAGCATACATTCAATGACATAAATTCAATTTTATGTAAACATCTTTGACTTCAAGAAAGCGGTCAAGTTTTTATAAAACTAACATACTCTTAATTTATCAAATACTCAAATCTGCTCTTAACAATTTTTTTTTAATCTGAAAGACATATACCTCCCCAGTGCTAATGCTTCTAGCATTCAGATTCCCAAAGGATGGAAGTTAAGTCACTTTTAATTAAGCTTCTCTGCTCCCCATAAAATTGTTCCACGGCATTTTCCTTAACATGTCAGTGTGTGGCTATTTAGCATAGCTTTAATTAGGACATTAACAAATTACACAAATACCCTACTTAGGTCAAACCATTGTAACCAAAAAAATCCCCTAAAATCAATTTCCTGTGTCTGGTTTTTCCCTTTCATTAGAACTGAGAGAAGCACTGCATAACATACTTATTTTTAATGCCACTTGTTTGCAGGAGCATGTTTATTTCTTCCCTGTTACACTTAATGCGGTTCATTTTACAGATGTCTGAGAGAATACTTCAGGACATCTTGAAGGGACAATGAGAGACTGTGGTTTAGCAACAAAGCCTCTCTCCGCACTGAGGCCGATTAGGAGTGGCTGTGTTGTTGAAGTGTAAGATCCTCGGTTGGTTTTCAGAAGGCCTGTGCTGCTGGAGGGGAGAGCTGCATGTGTGTGTGGCTTCTGTGTCCTTTATGGCTCATTTCCCAAAGCTTGTTGTGCATCATTTGTAAGAGTGTTTTAGAAGCCTTAGAATGGCTATAGAGGCATTGCCGTTTCTGGCTGCAAAATGGTTATGAGTGCCCGTGGAAATTGTGTGTTGAAGGCGAACAAAAGTAAGTAAAAGTTCCTCTTCTGTGCCTTTCCTCTTATCTGCACTTCCCACCACGCCGTGCTGGGGAACCCAGTGGTGTGGTATCACCCGGGGCCCAGGTTCCACACACACATCACAGCTCATTCCCATTTATGCCCAGTCCATCTCCTAAGAAGGGCTCCATGGACTTTTGGAAGAGAACCTACTGCATTACAAACTAAAGCTGCCATATTTATTTTGAAGGGCACAGTGAAGCTAACGGCCCTCTAAAATTGCTGACACATAAGTTTTGTTTTGTTTTTTTCCCCCATCTGTCAGATGAGGTAACAACCCAGTCTTATATCCAGTCCTGGGGAAACCAATGCTTCTATACCCAAAGCCAGGAGATGGGTAATCCGCCAAAGCACCGGAAAAGCATTCTGTCTTAGGAAAATGGAATTAATTTTAACTATATTCCTAAGTACTACAAATCATCACTCTCCTGGGTCCTATCAGTTAAGCACCCAAATTATTTTTTAATGTGCTTAATTTCCATTTCTAATACCAAATAGAACCCAAAAGAGAAGTCTTGTTCTCTTGTTATTCAAAAGCTGTATTTTCTATAATATGGAAAAAACACTGATGGTATCTCCTCTAGTAAGTAGAGTGTATGTAGTTTTGTGCATATAGCATGGGAAAGCTATTATTAGTTGTGTTTCCATTCATATTTTTGTTGTCATTTATTAAACATCTGTTGAGTATAGTTAGCCCTACATATCCATGGGTTCCACAGCATGGATCAAAAATGAAAATGAAAACCAAGTATGGTTGCTTCTATACTGAACATGTAAAGACTTTTTTCCTTTGTTATTATTCTCTAAACAATTCAGTATAGCAACTATTTGCATAGCATTTACACTGTGTTAGATATTATAAGTAATTTAGAGATTATTACAGGAGGATGTATGTAGGTTATGTGCAAATATCCATTTTATATCAGGGACTAGGGCATCTGTGGATTTTGGCATCCTTAGAATCTCCTGGAATCAATTTCCCAGGGATACAAGGGGATGACCATATAAGGTATTGGAGCAGGTGCCGTGAAGAAACAGAGACAAACTTCTCAGAGAGCTTCCAGTCTGGACAAACTCGTGACACTGATCTTAAATCCCCCCGTGGATCCCATTGCCCTTGGAATGAGATTAGTCTCTTAGCCAAAGCTCGTGAGGTTCTAGAATGATCCAGCCACTACCTGCCTCTGCATTAGATGCCTCAGTAATTCATTCCAGTGCTATAGTCCCATTTTGCAGGTGCAAAAATTGAGACCCGAAGAGAATAAGGAAGATTGCAGACTATTCCCTAGGTAATATAGGCCCAAGCTATTATCTCCTAAATCTTTGATCTTTTTTTTTTCCTTATATTGGTTATAATACCATAACCAATTCATTCTTGAGGTAAAACATGATTTATCAAAAATAAATATTTTATGCAACCACAATTATAGAGCAGACTTATCTGAAAAACACTAGATTTCAAATAAGATGAGCTAAGTCTTCTTCTTGGCTCTGCCAATAATTAGCTATATGATCTTGGACAAGTCTCTTTACCTCATTTCTTCTCTTACAAAGTAATGAAAATCAACGAATAGTTTCTAAACAATGCTTCCTAAATCTACTCCAGATACTCAGGGGTTGCTGCAAGTTATGGGTCCATGCTTGGAAATTTGTAATGTGCATTAGCATGTTAAAGATACCATGTGATCCTGCATGGAGTAGCCCATTAGCCCAGCCCTTTCTAAATTTACTTGACTCTGGCATACTTAGTCATGTCTCACTGTTCATGTTCCCTAGAAAATAATTTGGGAAATGATTTTCCAAATTCTCTTTTGACTCTGAAGTTTGATAGTTGGCATTTTCATTTATGACCTTTTGTCATACCTTTGACCTATGTGTCCTCTTTTAATTGTGACTTTCCACCCCTCCTCAGGAACTGAACACAGCAGGCAACAAATAAATGCTATTGATTGATTTATTCAGCTCTTAAGGTTAATATATTCTAAACGGTGCTTACTTAATAAATTTGGGGAAATTTAGTCTAACACAGAACAGTTCTGGGATGGGAAGGATTGTGCTCTGAGAACTGGATGAAAACCACCAGCTCTCCCCAGAGGCAGCCAGAGAGATGCCTCATGACATTTTAGTACTATTTAGCTATCAGAGTTTCATTCAAATGCAAAAACACAAATTCTGTCTCTGGTTAGCAGACTTAGGATCTAGACATTGTGAGTCTGGTCTACAGGAAATCAAAGCATTTGGTAGGAAGCGTCACTGGGCAGTCACTCTGATGTGACAGAGACTTTTCTCAACTTCCCTCTAGTAGTTTATGAGAGACGTTGGCTCTGCCAGTTTCTCCCCAGAAAAAAATCCTCCTTTTCTTCCTTCAAATGCCACGTGCTGTCTACTTCAGTAGTAAATCACCACACACCACCCTCATGGTTTGAAAGAGCTTATTTACAATGAAAGTGCTGGAGTTTCCCAGGATTTGACTTGACTGTGTGACATTTCTCATTTGTGTTTGCCCAAGAAAACAAAGCAACTTTAATACTCAATAGAATAAGTACACACAAAATGGACTTTTAAAAGGGACAGTTGTTTTTAATAACATCTTAAAATAGAATTGTTTTTCGTCTTTGGAAAGCATGTATGTCCAAGTAATTTAATATCATAATAAAAATTTTTACAATGTACCAAGAAGCATAAAGATGCCTAACACATATATCCTTAAAATCTACCTGTACTTATAAAATAAAAATTATTTCTTTTATCCTTGTGTTTAAAAACAAATAACAAAGATCCTGTATAGACTGTAGAATGAGAGGATATTCTTAATGCTAACAGTTCGTAACTAAGACCACCAAGAAAGATGTTTTTGTTTCTTCCAACTCTTCTTCTGACAATTGATTTTACAAATAAACTTAGGAAAAAATGGCCTCTCCCTTGGGGCTTATTGTACAGTGTCAAGTGTACTGTGTCATTAGGTGGTTGAAAGCTTCAGTATAGGATAATGACCAAGAGTAGAGAACTGATTTTGAGATAGAACCAGGGTGTTCATAGTTCTGCCCTTTGCTAACTATAAGCTTTTTTTTTTTAAATCATTGAGCCTCAGTTTCCTTGTCTTTACATGGGAAGTATTAACTGTTTTAAAGATAAAACAAGATATAATTAATAAAACTCTTATGCCTGTCACATAACAAGTAGGTGATAATTATTATTTTATGGAGACATTATTAGTTCATTTGACAGAAGGACTAGAGGAACAGTTGGCCCAGGAGCACCATTCTCAGTGATCCTTTTAGCCCCAACCCTCTATTTTTGGCTTCATCTGAAGCAAGTCTGGGCCTCTTTTTCATGCACCATGATATCCATATGAAAGCTCTTGGCCAGAAGTTTCTAGAAAACTTCATTATGTGAGTTGGTCACTGCCCAAGCTGAGTCACATGATCTTTCTTGAACATGTGACTAGCAAGGAAAATGAAAGTGCCATCAGGACAATCAGGCCATGTTTACAGGTGGAGTCAGTTTTCCTAGCTGTGTGAGCTGTGTTGGAGAGAGACAGAGCATCTTCACAAAACCAGTCTTCTGCTAGGAAGGAGGAACCATGGTAAGATACTGGCTGGACACTACCAATGCCCATTCTTTTTTTTTTTTTTGCAGTTTTGGCCAGGGCCAGGCTTGAACCCACCACCTCCAGTGTATGGAGCTGGTGCCCTACTCCTTGAGCCACAGACACCTCCCCCAATGACCATAATTTTAGTGCTCCTCCAACTTTAATGTGCATGCCGATCATCTGGGGATCTTGTTAAGATGCAAATTCTGATTCACAATTTCCAGAGTAGGGCCTAAGATTATGCATTTCTAACGGGTACTATACCCAGGTGATGCTATCTGCTGTCCTTACTTTGAGTAACAAGATACAACACTAACAAATAGCACCCTAGAGAAATGCAAGATGGGCCCAACAGCTTACAACTGCAAGATGGCCAAGATCAGTGGTTAAAGAACTAAGGGAATGTAACTGATCAATGCAGAAATCAAACACATTGTCCCTTAGATTCCTAAGTGGCCTCTAAGTAGGCTCCATTTTAGTTGACAGACCAAGTTAGCTATATCTTTTCTTAAATAAATTAGGTGAGATGGTGCCTACCAACCTACAAAAAATATTGTGAATTCTCAGTAATTCAATCCAACAAATATTTAGTTCACCCTAATGCCTGTATCAGGTGTCGGGCTAGGCTTTGAACTTAAAATGACAATCTAACACCAGGAATTCAGCAAACTACTTCCTAAAGGATCAAATAATAAACATTTTAGGCTTTGCAGGCCAAGAGGCAAAATCAAGGCTATTTTGTGGTGACTTAACATCCACATAAAATATTACCACTTAAAACCATTCTTAGCTTGCAGATCATACGAAAGCATGTGGCTTGGGCCACAGGCCATTGTTTACGCACCCCAGTGTACACAGCTGTGGTCTCTATCCTCATGGAGCTTACAGATTATCCAAAGGATGACAAAACATGTTGTCATTATTTTCAAACCCTCCTTCCCAAACCATCATCATGTAAATGAAACCAAGCCTGTCACTACAATTGTCCAGTTTGGGCTATACTTATGCACCCTAATCTTGGAACCATTGGTCAAGAAATGTACACCAAACAGCAGCTGTTGAAATGGTCTTCTTATATTTAATTTAAGATCTTTGCACAGAAATATACAAGCACCAGATCAAAGATTCATAAGAGCTCAGGATGGAGGGAGCAATCCTTAACTCTGAAGTTGTCCTTCCAAATAATCATCTTTAAATGATCATCACAGACACATGGAGAAAAAGTTAAACAGCACCACACATGTATAATCAGGTCACCTCTGCAACTACACACTCTTAAGCTGTATTCCATACCTTGGGAACCACAATGTAAACTTCTGCCAGACTCTCAATTTCAGCTGGAAACAAAGCTGCTCCTTGACAAGTAAAGGTCCTGGAAAGTGGAAGGTAGTATGCTAGCACTTCCCAAAGGCCCATTTAACAGACATGCACACTGAGTCACAGAAGAAGCAGAGTTTGCTCTGAGAACAAGGCTCAGCCATGTACTTGCCAGTAATTCTGTGACTTCTGCAGAGAACAACTTTAAGCCATGCACTGCCTCACCCTGTTGTATTTGCTTTCACAGCTTTATCCGGTAACCTTCAATTTTTTGGTAGCTGTTGGCCTTTTGTGTTTAAAATGTCATTTGAAATCTGCAAAAGAGTCATTTTGCTATCATTTTGTAACTTCAAAGGGAAAGTGATGGCTTGGCAGTACTGGTAGTATGAGTCAGTTAGAAAGTTGCCTCTCCTTTTTGCAGTAATGAATAATCCTTAAATCAAATTTTAAAAAAAAATTCCTGTCTCAAGAATGATATTCAAAACGTATGAACAACTCTTGCTAATTCTAAATGACTGGTGGCAATCATATCTCATAGATCTTTATGGTTAAAAACAGAAAAAATAAATAAATCCTAGAATCATGAACCCATTATCTGCTTGCTATTTTAAATGTCTTCTTTTTTTCTGATAGTCCACAGCCCTTATGATCCATGAGTTAATAGTTGTGTGTAATTATTTCAGTGGGCCAACCAGCATTTATCTGTTTGTTATGAGTTCGTTGCCTGCATTAGACGACACAGGCTCTTAAAGGGATGGAGAAAGCACAGTAAATAGATAAGTCTGTCTTCAGTTAGTTTTTAATCATCAAACTTTTTAAAAAAATAAAGTCTAAGGTCTAAATAAAGACTAAATGTTCAAGCCCCCCAAACCTTCCACAGCACACCCCATAGCTGTCGCATCTTCAAAGTCCTATTTTCTAATTTTCTATAGCCCCTGGATACATGTGGGCTAAATAATGGACCAGTTGTAATTTTTTCTAACTGATTTTCACATGAAGTCTTACCGTCCCCCTAGAATGTACATTTTCTGAAGGTGGAAAATTTAGATTTCTGTAACGCTATTGTGCTAAGTAAATGGTGGACGTATCCATTCGCCTTACGTCAAGGTACATGTCCAGGTGGTGGAGTAGTAGACAGCGGCTTTGAAATGAAATCCCAAATGTACAATGTGAGATTATCATTGTGAGGATTGCGGGTGTGCACGTGATAGATGGGACATGCTCATTACACGCCAAGCACAAAGTAACTGCACCCCACCAAAAGATAAAAATCCTCTTAAAAATTGAGCAACAATCTGAGGGTGAGACAACTTGGAATAAGCAGCACAGTAAAACCTGATACTAATCCTAGGAACAAGCCTAAGGACAGGCAGTTTGTCCTCAATATCAGAAAACCGATCAGAGAATAGTATCCTGTGGTATTAAGAATAAAAATTATGGAAAATTATTCACTTTTCACAGGAACAAAGTATGTGGTTTCTGCCAACTGTTTGCTCCCTGGGTACAAAGTCTGACTCACAGACTACTTCCCAGGGACAGCGTCTAGCCTGAGCCAGCACCCAGGCAGGTTCATGAATTGCTCTCTGTGGATCATCCCCGGGAAGGCTGCACATCTACGCCTGGACATATGGGGACAGAAATGGGGACGCAGAAGCAAGTCACTGACTGGCCCCAGCTCCTGACTTCTAAGTGGTAGAAGAGGCTTTGCCAGTGATGCGTTTGTCCCCCCCCCCCCCCACACACACACACAAACACACACACCCCGCATGAGCTTCACAGAACTTGGGGATGTTTTTCTGCTGTATTCTGCAAAGTTTGGTCAGCTAAGAAGTTTAGACCTATTGGGAGCCCAATAAAGTGCTTCTCACCAATTTCTGCAAGTCTCAAACACCGTCTTTGAGTGCACGAGGATCCTGCTGGTTCCTAGAGACAGAAAGCTGATGCAAAACCAGCTTCAGCAGAGAGGTGAATTATTGGGTCTTATGAATGAAAACTCCAGGGTTTGGGAGGAGGTCTGAAGGGCTGAAGTCATTTCTCCATATCTTGTTTTTCTTCTCTCCCCTCTGCCTTCCACTGAGTCAGGCACACTGTGGTACTGGAAGCAGCAGGCCTACCTCCTTCCAGGGTGAAACACGACCTGAAAGAAGGAGCCAGAATGCCCAGCCTGACTGTTTCTGACTGAATCCAGTCAGTGCCTCTCCCTAATCCCACCACCAGAGCTAGCAGAAGGTGTTCCCCAGGCCAGGCGTGCACCCCAGTGAGCTGCTTACAGTGGGGTCAACTCTGTTGAAGTCCTTAAATGGAGAGGAGAAAGAGAGTATACCCTAAAAAAAAAAAAAAAAAAAAAAACGATGATGCAGTGTCTAAAACAGCCCTGAGTTGCCAAGAAGCCCGGTAAGGACTACTGTTTGCTCAAACAGCCTAACCCCCAGCCATGAGGGTGTAGAAAGCACAGAAGCATCCGCAGGTTTCCCGTGTCATCCTGTTCATCAGTCATTTGTTTCTTTACACCCATTTCCTCAAATTCCTACCCGAGCATGGAGGTATCCACAAACTATAAGTAAGAGTTGTGTGGGTGAACCGAACTTAGGGGGATGGGAAGGAGGATATTAGTGGTCAGTATGGAGTCAAATTCTCACTTCAGGGCTTTGGAAGTCGTCCTCCACAACTTGAGTAGAAAACTTCCAGGAAAGTTTGGTTATTTAGGAGGGAGGGAGACAGGAGTCTGAATTTGTCACGCCCAGTACCATGCAATGAAAATACAGCGGCAACAATTCTCAGATTTTCCATAATTTAGTGTTCTCTCCAAACTACACAAACAAGATGCCATGGCGTCACTACCCAGAAAACAGGTGTGGAATTGTTTTCCCAGTCATGAAGGCTGATGGTTTTGACCTCTGCCCCTGGCAACCAAGAACACATATTTACAAGAGTCACCTTCTCTGGCAAAGAGTTTCTGGTCCCATTGATTGTTTTCATAACTGCAACAGTTATATTAATACAGTTGACATTTATTGAGCTTATACATGGAGCTCAAGATGCCGAAGGCTTTATGTGTATTACATCATTTAAATCTTACAAGTCTATGAAATAGGTATTATCTCCATTTTATAAGAAGACACATGAGGCACAGGGAAGTTAAGTAATTTGCCCAAGGTCATAGAACAATAAGTGATACAATCTGGTTTCTAAGCCACTTATATGCATGACTATTCTATCTGGCAACACTTGCCCCTATTGTAACACATAACAATAGCTAGCAGTTATTGAACACTTGCCATGTACCAAGTATTATGAGCACTTCATTTTAGAGGCATTATCTCCTTTGTCACCCTAGCAGTATCCCCACTTTCCAAATAGGAATCTGAGACTTGCGAAAGCTCAGTCACTCACTCAAAGTCACATAGTTTTAGTTCAAAACCTGGCACTCAAGTTCTTGCTCTTAACTATGAGCCAAGCTGCCTCTGCCTTTTAAACTTTATCTCACTGTGTTACAGTTACTTGTTTAGATGCCAGTTTTCCCCCATTAAACTGTGAGATCCTGGAAAGTCGGGACTGGGCAGCACCTGGATCATAACAGGTGCTTAATAAATGTCATAGTCATTTGTTTCCTCAGTGCTAAACACAGCACTTAATATATAAACAGTGTTCTCATTATGGAGGAAGTGAATGAATGAAAGAATGGGAAGGACATGCCAGTGATGGCTACTGAGGTCAAAAAAAAAAAAAAAAACCCTTTCTCCACCCAAATGGAGATCATATAATCAAGGAGCTTGAATTCATGGTCTTGTGCTTTGCAAAAGTCAGTTTAATCCAGGTGACTTAATTTCAAAATTGATATGCCTTGGCCTTGGCCAGTCCTCCATAAATATAGGACTTCACTCGCTTTCCTGCTGCTGTCATAGCACCTCTTAAAAATGAAATCAAACAAAACAAAAACTCGGGCATTATATTAATTCCTCTGATGTGCAAGAATCAGTCCTCAAGACTGTTGTTTCTGGTCTAGTCTTTGCTGAGTTCCATCTTCCTTGACCTTGAATGTTTCTTGCTACAAGAACTTCACAGATGTCACAGAAGATGCCATCAACACAGCAACTAATTCAGCCTCCTGAGAGTCAGACTTTAAGTTTCACCAGGGCCAGGGACTGTGTGGAATAGACATAAAACCAAGAAACAAACCTTTCCCCAAGGGTGGGGAGTGCCTTCCATAACAAAATAAAGGACAAATAAAGGAGTTTGTGGTTTCTTGCCAATTGGAAGGTGAAACGTGCAAATAATTATAGATGTGCTTGGGAAGAACCTGTTTAGAAACTTGAGGTGAGCCCAAGATGGTATCAAGCCCCGACTTGCAAAGCTCAATTAAAACATGTCTACGTTCAAATAAGTGAGGTTTCTTCGAGCTCAGGAGAGAGCTGTCAGGAAAAATGACTCACTAGAGAGGCCAAATATATTGTAAATGTTGCCTTGAGAGCATTTCTCTGCCTGTGGGAATGAATTACTCAACCTGTTGTAAGAGTGATAGATGATATTTACATTCAGTCAAATGAACAACTATGTAAGCAACTAACCACTCACATGCCAAGGAGTGGGTTTGCTCAGTTGCTATTTCTCTGCTGACCCCTGCCTTTCACATTTACTCTGAGTATCCTGGGACAGACATGGAATCATTTTACAAAGACCTCAGCCTGCGGCCTACACTCTGGGCTGCCCTGCTCCTCGACTTTTCTGCCTGTTCCCCTGGCTGGCAGAGTCCTGACTTTACTGGAGCGTCCATGCCCCGGCCATTCTCCTTACCAGACATTGGTATAAACACAGGCTACTCTAACCAAGGAGATATAAGCAAATGATGGCTACTGGCCATAAAGGATATTTCTTTCCTAATAAAACGAATTGGGAAGCAATGCCCAGCCTACGCTGCTGTTAGGCACCTTCCATCTTGTCTTCATTAATTTTTATAGCCCTGGCAACCATCTTGCTACCATGAGCACTGACCTCTCCTGCACTTTGAGGGAAACAGAGCATAAATACAAGTACCTTCATGACACGGTTGTACCACTGAAATAATCTATTGTGGATCAGGGGGCCGGGTTTCTCCAACCCAGTTGACCTGGTTCAATTACTTGGCTGATCTAGAAAGTTCAACCGAGGCACATAAAACTGGAGCAGCACAGGCAGCATGAATAGAGAGCAAAAGTAACCTGCACAAGTTTCAGTGTAACCGAGAAATCTTATTTAAGAACAAAGGGAAAATTTAGAGCACTTCCAAAGAGAGCTGGAAGTGGGTCCCTCTCACCAAGGGGCAGAGGTGAGAGACACAAAGCCCCGCAGGGGTAGAGACACCTTCTGATTTGAAATTGGAGGGAAGCATCTCCTCCTGTCTCTGCGCCTCCAGGCAGTGTTGCCCTTTCCTATTGGTCATTGGTGGTCTCTTTCTATTGGTCCTTGGTTACCTAGGTTACCTGATGCCCGCCTTCTCACACGCCCTCCAGACTTCTGGTTGACAGGCCAAGTTTCCCTCCTGCCCCACTTACAGCCCCTTAGTGTCCTGTCTTATAATCAAACTTGTTCACAAACTTCTTGCTGTATAAGATACCTTATTGCTGTGACTAAGCAATCTTTGGCTGGGTAAGTTACTTGCTCACCTGCTGAAGCTAAGTCTGATCTCTCTTTCAAGGTAAATGTTTACTTTTGTTAGTTTTCTTGTTCCATCCATCATATGTAGTGTCTTTTGAGAAAAGGAAGCTACAATGAAGAACGTATCTGCATAACCCAAATGCAACATCCCCAAACCCACCAAGGACAAATGATCTAACATAATGGTAGGTAAATCTGTTCTATAAAGGGCCAGACAGTAAATGTTTTGAGCTTTGTGGGCCATATGGTCTCTGTTACAACCACAAAACTCTGCCATTGGAGTGCAAAAGCAAAAATGCAGCAATACATAAATGTGTTCCAGTAAAACTTTATCTGCGAAATAGGCAGGGGGCCAGACTGAGCTTGCAGGCTGGAGTTTGCCAGCTCTGGTCTAGAGTTCCCAAAAGATGCATCCTTTTACTATGAAAAGCCTTCAGATGGTTTCCTTATATGACTTGGGCCCTCTTTAACTCCTGACTTTATCTTGTTCCACACTTCATGCTAGCTACTCTGGCCTTCTTTTTGCTTATCTGCCAAATTCCTTTCCACTTCAGGGCCTTTGCAGTTGATGCTCTCCTTTCCCAGCCCTTGGCGTGGCTGGCTTTTCCTCATCACCCAGGATTAAACACAAAGGTCTTCTTCTTCCAGAGGTTTTTCCTCAGTACTTCATCTAAGCACCTTGCTTGCTCTCAGTCACTTCCCTGTCCACTTATCTTCTTTGTGTTCATCAGGATCTTTCTCTACGTCCCCAACATTAACTCCTGCATCCACTAGAAGCTCAGCTTTGTAAGAGCAAAGATCTTGACCCTCTTGGTCACAACAGTAGTCTCCCTGTCCAGAAATAAAGTTGATAGTAAAAATGTGTTGATTATTGAATGAATGAAACTCTTGTGGTCTATTGCTGGCTGAAGGAAATGTTTTCCAGAGATTTCAAATGTGTTCCCTGGTACAAACATGATCTAATCATGTTATGTTCTCTACAAGATACTTCATTCATGCGTTCCTTCAGAGAGAAATTTTCTTTACCAATAGATAATATATTATCCTTAAACATGTAACTAGATGACCAGTATAAATGCTAATGATTATTGGCTATTTGCCACTCTGAATATGGCAAGAAGTTAAAAAAGGGAGGGACCTTCTTATTTACTAACTCATTAATCCTCCTAGAAAAACTTAAAAAGGCCTGCTGTGTTCTCATGAGGAATTTCCTTTCCATGAAGAATCAAAGTAGGTAGCTCTGGCCCAGATACAGGTCAAGTCTGAACCCACATCTGCTCGAAGCTAGAACTACATTTTCGGAGACAGGAAATGTCTGCCTTGTTGAATAATACAAATAAAGGAAAGGAGAGTCCAAGCTTAGATGAATCATTTGCTTTATAAAGTCTCATGCACTGGTAGTGCAGACCAGTAAAGGCCTCCTTTACTCTGCTAATTCATAAACTACTTAGAAAGCCCAAAATAGAGCTCTGAGAGAGAATTCAGCACAACTGGAGTGGAGGGAGGAGGGTTGGGATGGGGTTGTGCATTTATTTGGGGCTGTTTCCTATGGTGGGTTCATACTAGATTCTTCTAAGTTTGGGATCATCTTCTCCCTCCTGCTCAGTACACAAGTCATCCCCACCCTTGACAACCGCCTGGGTCATTTGCTGGCTCTGGGTCACTTGCTGGGCCTATTTTAGACCAGGAAATCTGGTTAAAATACAATCTCTGGCACTTGAGTTAAGTTAAAAAAGAAAAGACAAAGTCCTCTCATTAAAACCTATGACTTTCCCATGAAATTTCTTCCCAAATAACTCCCTTTACAAACCCCCAAGGAATACAATGAAACAGAAAAAAATGTTCTTTAAGAAGGGAAGAATCACAGAGAAGAAAACGAGAATGACACATTTCTCAATGCTTTTGGTTGATTGAAAAATTATTCTCTCACCGAAGGGTCATTCTCAAGTGTTTTTAAAGTCCGTGCTCTCAGCTTTCTGAGTGAAAGCAGTGAATGTGTTTCTTGCTCACAAAGCAAAGATCCAGTCGATGACATTTACATGAACTTTGGTCATTTCAGCTGGCCACAGCTAAGTCTTCTCTGTTTATGTAACAGCCATTGTGAGCCACAGTGAAAAAAGCTGCCTTGTTAGCCCAAGCCCTAACTCCAGCGCAGGGAGCAAACCAAAGTACCTACCAGCTAATTAGTTGAATGAACGCAGGGTTCAGGTGGGGATTGCATTCTACCAGGGTAGCTCCTGCTAGCTCCTGCCAAGTATGACCACATAAGAATGTAAGCCCAGAACTGCCAGATCTTTCAGTTAAAAAAAAAAAAAAAAAAAATCCAGAAACCCAGATTAAACTTCCAATTTTTAAACATTGGCACCATTAAAAAAGGAAAAAAAAAAAAAAAAAAAAAAGAGTGAATCAAGCCAAATGTGTCCAGTGGATTGAGCTTATGAGCTGCACATCTCAGGCCACAGTATGACAGTCACACAAGTTCATATCACACAGCCAATGATCTGGGATGTCCTCAGACAACAGAACTAATGTGCAGGTTTAGAGTCAGGGGAGTGTCCAAAGCAGTAGACGCTACTACTTCCAAGCCTTCTTGACCACCCCCAGGGAAGTTCTCTGCTTTGCTCATTTCCCAAGGTTTGTGGCACATAGAGTGAGAGAAATTTTTTTTTAAAAGTGGGGTTCACTATATGAAGTTGGAAGGACAAAAGCCTGATTTTTATCAATGAAGTTTTTTTTCCCCTCTGTATTGCAATAGTGAGGCTTCTTTGTCTAATTTTAGATTTAAGCTCAAATCTCTTGCATTTTTTTCAACTTAGATCCTAGCCAAACATGAGCTTCAAGCTGCTGTATATTTTGTTTTTCCAATTTTATTCTTGGGGCACTCCCAGAACCAGAGGCAAAATGTAAAATAAAAACGAAGACACAAGAATATCTATTGTTTGCATAGCACAAGCTTTCAGTTAGTTAGAAAAACGTGTTTTCTTTCATTAAATTTCCTTTAAAGAGTTATGGTTTAAGTTAAGAACATATGAGTTTTGTTAAACCAAAGACTTACATTTAAAATACTTTGGCTCATGCCATGAAACTAGAGAGTGACCAAGTTCTTTGTTGGTAAGCTTCTTTCTCCAGCTTGTATCCCTCTGGCCATACCCTGTCTCAAGTTTCCTTTCTATATTGAGAATGGGATTCCCTAAAGCAAAGACCCTCAAGAAAGTAGTATTTGCCATGGGAGGGCACTCTGTAGGGGCAGCAATTCCTGGAGGTGTGAATCAGGTCTGGATAGAGCACAGGGTCCTTTGTGCGCTGCCTTTGACCTTGATGTCCTTTCTCTGACCACTGGAGTTCCACCTGCCAGATGTGGGACTCTCTCAGATCCATTTGGTAATCCTTCAATGCTCAGTGATTTACTATTGGTTAAAAGTTGCTTACAGGGACATAATTTTGCTTTTGTTGTGAGTTACATATCACCTTCTAGATATATTTTGAGAGCTTATATCATATATTCTCATTGTTAAAAACAAAGAAAACCATACAGTGGCAAACTGATTCCCAGATTTTAATCTACAATCACAGGTGACCACTGTGGATATTTGGCTTATTTCTTTAAGACATGTTTTTTCTCTTGCATCTATGACAGCATCCCCAGTAAAACACACCACTCATTTAAGCCGTGCTCCTCAAACTTAGGGAGACTTGTTCCTTGTCATTTTGTCTTAATTTAAATGTCACTACCTCAGATTAAACATCCTTGATCACCTTTTCTATAGTAATCATTGTCCCCTCCCCCACTGTCACACCCCACTGGTCTGTTTTATTCTTAGGACTTACTACTATCTGAGATCATCTTGTGTCTTCCCTTTTTTATATTTATATATTAACTACTCCACTGAAACATAAGTTCAGGGGATTAAAAAACCCTGTCTTGGTCATTGCTTTGTCACAGGGCCCAGAGCAGTGCCTGTGTTCTCTTCTGAAACCCTGCTAAAATGATGGTACATTTTAAAAAGCTGTGAACTTGCAAAGATGAGAAGAAGGGAAGGGAAGAAAAGTGTGGTAGAGATGAGGGTTGGCAGGTAGAAAACAGTAAATTTAGTGCTGGTGTGTTCCTGTTTGGTATCTCTCTTCCAGTCCTACGGGGTCCTGGTAAATCCATCTCCCTACAGTCTACACCCCAACTTGGATAGTACCCTTTTATATGAATGGTGCTGGTCCTGGCTTTGGTCGAAGGATCAAGACTTCAAATCTATCCTCCTGCTAATAAAGAAGTGAAAACATCAGCTCCTTCCTTTAATCCCATATATTCAGAGATAATTGCTATTAATATTTCAACAAACTTCTAATCTTGTTTCTATACATTTTTTTACGTAAAGATTGCACTAATCTAAATAGATACTGAAGTTTCTGGCAAGCTAATAAAACTGACTATATGCTGTAGTTGCCTGGTAATTGCCTGTTTGACCCAGCAAAGAACATGCTTAACAGAAAAGTCAAGTCAATAATGTTCAAAGAAATACAGAGGCCAAATGGAAAACTGGTAAAGCTTCTGCTAATTTATATGTTTAATATTTCTTATCCTTTGTGTCTTATTACAAATGACATTTATGTGATTCAAAACAGGTTATTTCCCAGTAGCCCATCTCCTCTTGTTATATATTTTTCATCTGAATATATTACTTCTCTTGGCTTGCGACACACAAGTTAGCAGCTGTGGAAATAATTATAATGTCATTGAAGATTGTGGCTTTAGGGGGGAAATAGCCATCAGCCATAAGAACCTTCAGCCATGAAGTTCCAGTGTTCCTATAAATCTCATTAAGGAGAAAAGAATGGGGGGGGGGGGGGTAGAGTAAGAGCTAAAACTGAACCCATAATTTGAACTAGTTTAAGGCCTCTTTCATGCACGTTTCTGAAACTACAGGCTAGGCTCCTCTAGGGAAACAGAATTAGGAGATGCAGAGAAAATCAGGGATGATTTTGGGAAATGGGCTCGTAAACCAGGTGAATTTCTGAGAACCAAACCCTGCCAGTTTAGAATAACATTTCTTTTACAACTTTGAGACTAGTAAGGAGAAAGTAAGTCACTTTTAAATAGTTATACTGCTTGCTCAGTGAAGAGGAAAATGTTAATTTATGTGTTTTCAGAGAATGGCTCAGATTTAAAGCAATTCTTATGTGAATTTTCAGTTTCTTCTCAATAATGGGGCTTCCTGAAGAATTGCAGCTTTCCACACTCATCTTGAGTAGTAAAATGTCTTTTGCATCTGGGAATAATGGGAAAAAAACCGACTGGATGACTTTCCCCACACAAAACAACGTTAAATCTAGACATAACATAAAAATCAGGTGATAATGGAGAGTCAGCAGGAGAAGGCAGACTTGAGCAGAGAGTGGACAATTGGGATAGGCCACAGGGGAGACGTGGCCCATCTTCACAGCTTCTAGCTTGAGACTAAGCACAGTTGGTGCCAGGTAGTCAACCTAGCAGGGGTGCTTGTGAAAAAACTCACTCTGGACAGAGAAATCAAGACAAATGGACAACAGTGGGGAAATCGCCAAAAGGAAAGATCTAGAGAGAGTGTCCCCAAATGTTGTCTATCAATTATCTCAGGCTTGTAAATTGTGCACGCATGGTGCAGACTCAAGGCAAGAAATTCAAGACAAAAGAGTTCCCCTAAGATGATAGCTGCCACCCAAGAAATAGCTCAGAGCTTAATTCCCCACATTAATTACCCGCTAAAATGAAAGAAACAACATTTGGCAGAGGAAAATGACAGGATTTGGAATCTCCACTGTTTAATAGTCACAATGTTTAGAATATATCTCAAAATTTCCCAACATTAAAAAAACTGAGAAAATGAGACATGTTCTCAAGCAAAAAGAAAACCCATTGAGTATGACTCCAGATTGAACCAGATGTTGAAATTAAAATGCAAAGATTTTAATGTGATTGCTTTATCCTAAATAATGTACATTATGAATGGAAAGACAGGAAATATCCTCAGAGAAGAAGAAACAATTTTAAAAAGAACCAAATGAACAATCAAGAACTGAAAAATACAATATGTGAAATAAAAAATTTACAAGATGGACTTAAGAGCTTAAGCTCTTACCCACCAATTTATTTTATTTTATGAACTTCATATTAATGCCCACATACCAATGGTGGGGGGGGGGAGGTGTCAAAGCATTATGATCTCTATACCACCGATTGGCCTGCAAATGTTGAAAGTAATTCTCCCAAAGTATTCCTTTAATTCTTTTTTTTTTTTTCTAACTTTTTATTGGAGCATTTAAAAAGATTTTCACACAAGTATGTAAACACACAATTTATCTATATTCATGCATAGGAACTCCTATACTTTAACATCAGGTTTTTCAAAAATAGTTCTTTTAGCTTTAAATTTGTGAAGTTGAAAGTCTATAAAACAAAAATATTTGGTGATTTGGAGAATAAATATCCATAAAAAGGATTCTAGGGCCCAGAGTTTCTTCTCATTTTATTTACTAAAGTGTTGTGGTTCAAATTGCAATGAAGTTTATTTACCTTGTTTAATTTGGATATATTTTCTTAGCCATAGAGGTAAACTATATTAGGCCTGTATTCTCTGCAAATATTTTCCACCCTTCACCCAGTACATTTCTCTTTGGTTTAGGAAATCAGTATGTTTACTTTCTTTATGCTCTAGCCAAGTATCTAAAAAGAAAAAATATTTTATTAATATATTAACAATATTAATATATTAAAAATGTGGAGGTCATAGTTAATAATCACTTTTGGGAGGTCAGACATTATGTAACTTGGTTCATGTATAATATTTCATCTTAGCCAAACAGTAGGCATTTTCCGCCTACTTTGCAGATGAAAGAACTGAGGATCAGAGATTCATTAACCAGCTGACAACTACACTGGTCATTACAGCCAGGATTTCAATCAGAATCCGTTTGACTCTATAAAAGCTTAAGCTCTTAACCACAAATATGCTTTATTTCATGTACTTAATATTCAAGGCCTTATACCAATGGGAGGGTGTGGATCAGAGCCCATTAGTTATTCTGCCTCCCACCCCCCCATTGTTATGCACCTGTTGAAAGTAGTTCTTCCAAAGTTTACTTTACATTTTTCTTTTTACTGGAGCATTTAAAAATAATTACACACATGTACACTGAGTACATTCTTTGGCCCTCAAAACACAGTTGAGCACTGGTTATGGGAAGAAATAGCCTATTCAATTTGAAAAACTAATAGTTATTTTAGAATACACAATGTTTATCAAAGCTGATCAGCACTGTAGATGTTACAGATTTAGAAGGAGGTCCTACAAATGTTAGAAAAAATCCTTCTAGCTGATGAAAGTTGCAGTTGTGAACAGCTGCATCTTTTATTCATCAGGTTAAGAAGAAGAGCAGAGAAAACGTGCAGACACATCTTTCTTACAGGAGAAATCTCATCACTAAGCTTGTGAGAATGTGAGGAACAGAAATTCAAAAAAGGGGGGAGACCATCATCTCCTGATGCTGAGGAAAGCCTAAATGGGAAGATGCATTTTATAACGCAAAATGAAACAGAAAATCAATGAAGGATTGTATGGTTTGCAGCAAAAGAAATGAGGAAGGTGGAAGGAAAGAAACCATTTTCTACTGTGAGACACGTGAGAGGAAGCCTATGGACTTAATCCTGGAGATTGCTTCAAGAAGTATCATGCACAAAATTAATATAAACATAAAGACTTTAATTATTTTATATAACCTCACATCCTGGAGAATGCTTCAAGAAGTATCACACTCAAAAATATTATAAACATAAACACTTTAATTATTTATATAACCTAAAATAGATCACAAAATCATCAGGTGAGTTCATATTTAAGTTTTTCTCTTTTAAAACTTTACTGAATTACGAGTCAGTCACCAACCTTTTTCCTTCTCAAAATAAGAGCTGGTGAGTATGTGGCTGGCAGAAAAATTGGAGGGGGAAGTGTTAATTACTCAAAAGAGGTGGCTTAGAAGTCATGTAGGAGGCAAAAGGTCCTGTCCCAGGAAAGCCACTTTTGCCCACACATTCAATGCCATTTACTACCTATCTTTTTGGGTGGCCTTTGAGCAATCTTAAAAGAATTTTGCCATAAATGATTTTGTATTTGTGGCAAAGAATAAATATATTTCTCCTATTTTATGCCTTAGTATTTTAAGCTAGAATATATAGAGGATTGGGGGAGGGGGACAGTCTATATAGCAATTGAGCCTACAACATGCTGAATACAAAGATAGTAAAAGAGAAATCTATGACAATAGATGTCATATCTGAGCTGACTACCCATTTTGCTTAAAATGACTCAATGTGATTTTTTTTAGGCAGGGGGAATGGAGTTGGTTGCAGATGAGAGGAGTTTATCATAATTTTCAATAAAATTCAACTGTTTTTGTATTTTGCTATGACCCTTAAGTTATTCAGGTCACCAAATTAGAATTAATTACCACTGATTAAGAGAGAAAATAAATGAGAGCAATATGGGCTTGAAGATTTTTATTCATAATCTACAGGAAAGGACTTCCATGGTTTAAGACTATATGATGACTAGATGATTTCAAAGGTCACCTTCAATTCTCAGGTACTAGGATTCATCTGAGAGTTCCATAGGAAAGGGGGATAGTGTTGATAAATGCGTTTTGTTTGGCCCTTTTTGTGCGCCAAGTATTCTACTTGAGGACTTTATATTTGTGATCTCATTTAATCTTCAACTCAAAGAAGCAAATGTTAG
The DNA here is from genome assembly GCA_963574355.1 of Loris lydekkerianus. Classification (NCBI taxonomy): domain Eukaryota; kingdom Metazoa; phylum Chordata; class Mammalia; order Primates; family Lorisidae; genus Loris; species Loris lydekkerianus. The sequence goes on along the minus strand of CAUYPK010000813.1, from coordinate 15,858 downwards.
TATGCCCATTTTACAGAGGAGGAAGTTGAGCCTTCCCCAGGTCAGACAGCTAGTAAGTGGTAGAGCCAAGATGTAAACTCAGATCTGACCAACTCTAAAGCCTGTCCTCCTCCCACTCTGGGTCCCCTTCTCTTTTAGAATATGGAGTCCTTATTGGCCGCCTGACACTTACGATTTAGAGAACCCTAGCATTGCATTATAACCGGCTTGATGATGTCGTAAGAAAGGTTCAGAGGCATTTTGAAATTTTAATCAAAGGACACATCATTTGATGCACTGATTGTTGAGGCTGTGAATGCCAAGTTTATGAAACACACCATCTTCATGCAGGTTGCCCTCCAAGAGAGGGCAGTCTATGCTTCTAGATGGTCAGGAGCCTGAGAGTTTTTTAATCCCCATGATATCCAGCAAAGTGACAGGATCTGGAAGCTTCTCAAATATCAGAATGAAAATAAACTAGCTGTAGAAGAGAATGCCTGATTGGTGGGTGATTAAATTAAAGTCCTATGAAATAGAACACCTTTTTCAGGCTTTCTGTCACAAAACTTAAGTTGAAAGTCTTGGTCCACTGTTGTCTTCTAGGCACAGAGGAAATCACTTCTATTTGTGCAAATGGAAAATATGTTTCTGTTTGAATAGTAAACAGATGGTGCTTTGTGCCAATGGTTCTTATCTCTATAAAACTCAAATCTCTTTTTTTATTAAAAAAAAAAAACTTTTTTACAATCTGATATAAAAATCCACAGATTGTATAATCCATATAAAATTTTTAAAATAAATATCTATACACAATATAGAAAAGAGAAAATAACACATCTCATTAGTAAAAGTCTCAGGCATAATGAGACTTTAAAAAAAAAAAGATACTATGTATTACTATGAGTATTGCCATTAGTAATGCTGGTCGTAGTAACATGATTCCATAGCTACCATCCTGACAGATAACGCCCTGTTACCCTGGCCACTCAAAGACCACTCACTGCATTACTGTCAGTGATATTATTTTTCCCCCAAACGATGACAACTTCTTGGTAAAGTCTCAAACACATGAAGTACAATCTTCTTTGATTCATATAGTAGTTTCATTCCTGGAAAATTCAGGCTATATTAAAACTATAAAATATTTTGAGATAGTGTCTAAAAGAGTTAGGTTTTGGGATGAGTTAGGGTATCAGCTGAGATAGTTTTTTGTTGTATAAGTCTATCTTATCTAGCCTCCCTGGGCCCAAATCACGAAATGCCAATAACATCACCTTAATCCTTTAAACAGGCAGAAATGCTGCCACAAGTTTCCAAAGCCTCTCTGAGGAGGTGGTGTCACCCTCCTTGAAAAAAATCACTGCTCCATGCAGCCAATGGAGTCTCTGAAAGGATCATTCAATTTACATACCTGAATCTGAATTTTTAGATGTTAAATTTTCTGTAAACAAAGTACATTATTGAAAAAAAGACAAACTGGTTTTTGTGGCTTAAACAAAGGTGTCTCTGATTATATAGATAATATTCTTGGATCACCCTAGGTGGTGACAAAAGACAGATGCTATTCGCTGGTGCAACTCAAGTAAGAAGAACGCAGAGTTAACGTGCATGTGTGCAGAAGCTGGTAAACAAAGAGCAGGTGGACTGCAAACATGACAAAGACGCATGGGCACAGGCATCTGTGTGTTCAGCTGACTCAAAGATTAGGCAAAAGTCTTGGCCGAATCACGGGTTGATGCAGTCAATTCAGGTAAAAGGTGAGCTGGGGAGAGGCTAATGTCAATAGTTGCTAGGAGGCTAAAGGTTTGTGAAGGAAACACAGGATGTGAGTCAGGGTAGAGTGCAAATGGATAAACGCACAAAAGGGTTAAGGATAGTAGTGACGTTAACATCAGCCCGGGTGACGGTGAGAGAGGCTCTGAGAGCTACCTGTAAATACTGCTTCTTCAGTAACATGCTCTGGGATCTGGACCTTGAACTATTGGAACCACCGATGGATGGCAGAGAACCACATACCCCTCCCTGTCCTGGAGGGAACAGGGAATTCACTTGGTGAATGGTTTATAACCTGCCTTCTGCACTGCTCCCAAGACATCTTCTGCTACCCTTACATCTCTGGAAAGCCAACTCGCTTTGGCTGTGTGAGTCAAACATCTGTTGACCATTTTGCATTGGTCACAGAAGCCTATTCTTCTGTCCCTTTGGGAAAAAGACTGGTGGGTGTGACTCCATACGGAAATTCTGGCAGGCTGATAAAGACCACCTTCTGAGTTCCCCATGCTGGAGGCTTCCCTCAAGCTAACCATGTGCAGCTTAGTCTTGCTGCAGTTTGCATGCCCACAGCAGATTCTCATCTTTAAGTAGGTTCTGCAAATCAGGCCCAGACGGACTCCAACGCCCATTCATCTAAAGTTCACTAGACAATGTGCCTGGTGTCATTTCAGCAAAGTATTTGGCAGCCAATTTTTTTTTTTTAATGTCATGATAGACATGCTTTCAAATCCTATTATGAAACTCTTTATCCTTTATTCAGAGCTTGTTTTTTTTTTTTTTTTAATCTGTAACTGTAGTTTGATGGAAAGAGAGGTTGAAGAGAAATATTTGGAAAACTGTGTTCTACGGGCTAGTTGATACAGTGAGTCACAATCAGTGAACATAGTGGGGGCAGCGGGCGTCCGTAGCTGTCCTCATTCTTCCCTGTCTTAGATTCTTAACAGTTGGGAGTCACTAGGTACTACGGAAATCAACCCTGCTGTAAGTAGGGAGAGGGTAGGACTAACTCCCAGGGAAGGTTGGAGATTTATTAGAAGTGCTAAAGGGGGTGTTTCCACATCTTGGAAATTGTAAATTGAGCTGCGATCAACAATATAGTGCAAATGTCCTTAGGATAAAATAATTTTTCCCCCCTCTGGATAGATGCCTAGTAATAGGATCGCATGCTCAGATGGAAGGTCTATTTTGAGTTCTTTGAAGATTCTCCCTACTTCTTTTCAAAGAGGCTGTATTAGTTTGCAGTCCCATCAACAGTGTAAAAGTGTCTCCTCAGCAGGGACCTTACCTAACAAACCCAAACACTGTAACCTAATTGTTTGTACTCTCATATTAATCTAAAATTAACAAAAAAAGAAGAGCTATAGGCAAGAGGCCCTGCCTTTGAGCCCCTTCACTCTCATGACAGAAATCAAAGAGGCCCCTGGCTGTGTCCTGCTATGCATTTCAAAACCGTGCCTGGGTGCAGCCCACTGTTATTAGAAACAGTAACCAGCCAACAGCAGAGTGTTGTGCCTGCTGCCTCGCTATGGTTACACATAACTTCAGGGCTACAACACGATCCACTTCACACAGAGGAAGCCAACCTACACTCTATCGTACATACCCCACGTCAAAATAGGGGTCTCAGAATTGGCTCTAAGAGTAACAGTTATATATTTTCACGAACATTCTTAGTGTTGGGGAGTCCTCTCATATCAGCTTATCTATCTATAAAAGCTACAGATGAAGTGACAGCTTGGCACCCAAATCCCCTCTCGATGTCACACACACATTCAATTTACTGGGAGAAATCATTGCAGGCTTCTGGGCACTTACCCCATGAGAACAAGGAAGTATTTATCTTCACAGCTATGGTCTGGCATCCAGTGTGGCACCTGGCACACAGTGGGACTGAATGGACATGGAAAACATAAAATCACGGAATGGATGGGCATCCCTCTCTCGCCCATCCCACTCTACCCACCCCCATTTCTTTAGAAAAGATGGGACAAACATCAGAGTATAAAATCTTTCTGTCATGAAACAGAAAGGTTCAACAGAAGAGATAGAAGCAATGTCTGCCTTAGGAAAAAATGTCAGCTTGAGAGTCAGAAACACTTAAATTTAAGTTGTCCCCTTTGATACTTGATAGTTGGATGATCCTGGACAAATTATTTAATATCTCTAAACCTATTTCCTCATCTAAAAAGTAGAGATAATATCTGTCTCTTAAGTTTATTATGAGGATTAGACATGATGTATGTAAAGTGCTGGATGCACTGCTTAGGATTTAATAATTCAGTAAATGTTAGCTGTTTATGCTCATTGGCACCATGCAAGAAGCAACCCAGCTAAGAGACCACAGTGAGAACGATACTTCTCTGAGAAAAATTACTCTCTCACCCATCTCTGAAACAACTGGGATCTCTAGAATTATTCTTGGTACCAACATGACAATTGCTTGGCTTGGTTTCCATGGTTATATTACCTAACCTTTGGGGCTGGAGCTGCTGCTGCTGCTTCTTCTTCTTCTTTTTTTTTTTTTTTTTTTTTTTTTTTTTTTGATACAGATCTCAGTAGAGTGCTGTGGTGTCATAGCTCACAGCAACCTCAAACTGGAGCTTCTTTATTGTGAAAAAAGATGGTTGCTCTATCCACACCCAACGGTAATCACACATAAAAATGACTAGTTTATGCTAATTGTCACGCTAGCTAATATTTTAGAATTAGGTTAGGGATATGAAAGTCTAAGGGCACTGTGTAATGTACATTCAAAGGCATTTGTCCAAAATTCGCTGACTCACAGGCGTCAGTGAGTTGAAGGATTCATGACTCATAACAATTATGCCAACCATTCTAGCTGTGTATAAATTGGTAAACATGTTCTCTTTGGAAAGCTAATGATGTCACGTGGCCTCCATTTTCATTCCATGGTATTTTAACAGAATTTTTTTTAGGTTTAGATAATTGTAAGCAAAACTTCAGGCCATTAGACAGTCCTTTTGCTCATACACAGTGAAGCAGTTTAGATGTAAAGCAAAATCACAAGAATGAAAATGAAACAGAAAAGAAGGGGAAAAGAAAATAGTGGCTACAATCACCTTCATAATTATGTTCTTCGAGCATGCCATGCTAAGCACTTTAAATATGTTATCTCAAATCCAGCCTGTAAGGAGATACCATTATCTCCAGGCAAGAAGAAATTTAGGTTTATAGAGGTTTAATAATTTGGCCAAGGTCACAGGGCAATGAGATGCAGAGTAGTGCCCCTTTTTCTAAATGTCTACTTTTCTTGTTTTGTTTCTTTAAGGACGGTTGAGTAGAATTAGCCATGCTAGATCCTCCCCTCATGCTGACACATTATGATGTAGAGAAACATTGAGAGCAGTTGCTGTCAGTCTCTTCTCCAACTGGGAAAAATTCAAGAATGACCTTGTGCCATGGACCTTCACAGTCTGGAGAGTCCCAAATGTTTATCTCCCTACCTGTAAGTCAGGGTAACTCTGCAGTGACAGGGAGTTCTATTCCTCTTTACCATCAGTTGCTTAATCCCCAAGATGATGAGTTATGAAGCCTTTCATCAATTAGCCTGCCATTCAATTTCCTTCACTGTCATTTATGAAGCATGTGCTATAAGTAAAGCCCATTCACACTGGTCCTTTGGGGGATAGAAAAAGGAAAAAAAATGTTACTGCTCCCCAAGAGTAAGTGACTACTCTAGTGGACTTGATATGAATAGGTAGATAGGGAGGTAGGCAGATAGGTATGTAGAGATGGGTGGATAAGGAGATGGTGACAAATATAAGAATAATGTGTTCTGTGAGCAAAGAAAGTGGGTGTCTAATTCTAGCTTAAGGCTGGTAATATGAAGAGATACCTTAGAAGAGGTAGGATTTGATCTGGGCTTTGAAAAGAAGGATGAGCGGTGAATCTTGGAGGACTCAGGTTATCAGGCAGAGAAGCCTGACTGTCAAACCCATACATGGCCATCTTGTCCCTCTTGTTTAATGATCCCAGGACTCATATGAATTCCTTTCTCCATACAACAGCCTAAGGGAGCACCATCAATTCAACATAATTGATTAATATATGGAAGAAACCTTCTTGACCATTGTTGACTTGCCCCATTGAGTGGCTCTATTAAGCCGAGTAATAGCAGAATGTCTATACCCAGGGACCCAAGTAGATGGCCATTTGGATTCACAGATTCACTTTATTCCAATTAAAATAAAGGCCCCAACACTTATAAGGACCTATTTATAGAGATGTCCTTCGGACCTCTTGTATCATTCCTTACTTCTCCCTTGTCTATACTTCTCATGACACTTTACTTAACAGAAACATTGGTTGTTCACCTAATTTGTGCAAGGCTCTTTTCTAGGTACCATACAAAGATGTATACGAGAAAGTTTCTGTTCTCAAGGAGTAGTCAAATTGTGGGAATAATAAGATCAATGTTAAGAAAATCATATAGTCCATATGATGGACTTTCTAAACTTACGTAGTTTAGAAAACTTACATAGTTCATCTAATCTAAAAGATCAGGTACATGGGCATTTTGGAATTTTTCACTCTTATCCACCACAAACTAAATTGGCTTGGAAAAACAAAATCTTCCTCCAAAATGTAGTCTGGTTTCAGGAAAATGTAATTCACATGAGGTGATGATTTTTTTTTTATCCTTAAGCTTTCTTCACATTTTTCTATCTATATAATCCCACATTTAAATCAGAGTTTTGAGATATATCCACAATTTCTGTTTGGTTTGGGCAGGATTTTATGCTACTAATCCCAACTGATCATCTTATCTGAATAATGAGCTTCTAATGAAGAAAAAACATGACAAGACAAAAATTCCCCTCAACTATTAGTGTTAGCAGCCAAATGGAATGAATGAGTTTTATATCTGACCCTGAACAGGTAGAAGAAAAATACAGAACATGTATTTTCAAATAATTTAAATAAAAGATGAAATTGAAACATAAAGTCAATAACCAAATTAATCATCTTATTAGAAAGAAAGTATAGCCTTTGTTATTGCAATGAAAAATGTCAATGGAGTAGAAAATTGACCAGTCTTCTTAAATTAGTAAAAAAATCTGGTGCCTGGTTGCCAAGGAAGCTCTGCTCGTATTAGCTTTTATTACATCCTCAGTAATGGATTAGAGCCTCTTAAGTCTCATTAGTACATTACTAATATAAATTTTTAAAAGCCATATTAAATAATATAAAATGTTTCAGTATGGTTGAGGCTGAGTGTTTAAAAGATCAAATTTATGTTCTGCTGTTTTGAAAGTAAATCCATTTGGACTTTTGGGGGGAATCTTTCTTTGTTTGTTTTGAAGATATTTGACAATGAATGTGAAATAATGGAGAACTAGATCCAAAACTAAACAGAAAATTGGAAAGTAAGGGATGTAAGTAATTGTATCCAATGGCTTTCCAGATAACTCACCTGACTGATGAAATCATGGAACCAGAAGTATGATCCTAGCTTCATCAAACTGGATTGTAATTAAGGCTCTGATATGTAAAAATTATATTTTGAAATCTTTTTCTTCTTTTTATAATATCCTATCATTATAGTCACTTGCTATTATTTTAAGATGTTAGTGTGGAATAAATTAAAGATAATAGAAAAAGTAAAGAAAAAAATCACAGCATGGAGCAAAAGAGTACTCAATAATAAGAGTGTGTATGAGGGTAAACACACAGAGTACGTTTACTCAGGGCTTCCCTGCTAAGAGGGCATGGGCCCCCACAGCATTCCAGCCTCTTTTCCACCCTATAATTAATGTGTGTCTCATTTGTGGCATAAAACTAAAAATGTTCTGAGAGTTGAGTTACAGGCATTTCAGAGTACGGCAGAGGCAGCAGTGTTGTGAACATGGGAGAATGCTACCACAATACCATCATTTTCCTCTCAACAAAATGCTCTAAGCAGAGTCACCTCCCCATAGGCAGGTATTATTAATAATAGAAAGTATGAAGGTGCATTTGGGTAAAGGCGCTGTGTTTATGTATGTATGGTAGATGTGGAGTAGCACGTGTTACTGTCTCTTCTTTTAATTTTTTTCAGCCCTTAATGTTTTATTATAATTAATGTGTTAATTTTCTGTACTCATGCCCAGGAGCACATTGCAGTAGGCGTAATTTCAAAAACTGGTGAAAGCCATTAAATAAATAATTAGTTTAAGGTGATAAAATACATTAATTTAAGTGATTGAGAACACCTAGTGCTAGCTCTGACTAAAACAAATCTTTAAGAAAAAAAGTCACACTTTTAAAACTCCAGCTTCAGAGTGCCACTCTATTAGTCTAAATATATAAGATTGGCACCAAGCCCCAAAGGGTGGTAAGTGGCGCTGTGATGGACCAAGACGAGACAAGGGATTCCAGAGTAAAAGCCACCCCCCCACCCCCGTAAATATGTCTGCCTCCAGTTGTCCAGGGTCTAAATTGGGGGTCCATTAGCAAGGACCCATAGAGCATTTCAGCGTCCACCATTTGTGTATACAGACAGACAGTAATTTTAACCAGGAGGATGACTTAGTACCTGAGGCTTTCAACAGGTTGGGATTTTAGATAGAGTTCATATGGAGGGGAGAAGTGAAATAATTACTTTTTATTAGGAAGGGTAAATGTGTGCGTGAGTGAGTAATACCATAGTTATCATTCACTAGTACTAAAAGCTTGAGGGATTGGTTTCTCGTAGATCTGAGTCATATACAGAATGTTGAAGTGTGCATATCACTTATCGATCTATAACCAATGGGCCTAATTTTTACCAGTAACTAATTGTAGATAACTATACCATTCATTTGATGAGCTTTGTCTGTATACCTAAGTAGGTCTCCTACACATCTCTGCCCATATCCTGAATTAGGTACTAAGGGCCTTTTGTAATCTAGCTCCATCTTGATCCTGTTTTTTTTTTGGTGTCCAGAAGTCTCATTTCATGAAAGAAGATTGGCAGTCACACACACACACACACACACACACATCAAATAGAATAGAATATTGTAAAAGTATGTATAAGCACAGCATAAATGTTCATTGTTTTATGCATATCAAAATTGGTATATTAATCTAAAAGTACAAAAAATGTATTTCACTACTGAAGTCTTATGAATTGGTACTGTGAGTTTTTAATGTTGGCTGATTTCATGTTTTTCATCTTCAGATTCTGATGACTACAGTTACATGTCATTCATTTCAAGGGACAGAAATGGCCTTTTATCTTCTTCCATTGATTTGTTTTTCCTTTTTTTCTTTTCTGGATTGAACTTAAGACAGCAACCAGTTTATAAAAACAATTTTCTAGAATAGCCCTAATTGCCACAGAGAAGGTGGCATTATTCATCATGTGCCTTTGGCCCCTGAAATTGTTTTCTTATCCATAAATTGGGATAGAAATGACCTCCCTGCTTTCTTTTCACAAATAATTTGAGATTCAGTCTTTCATTGGTCATAATTTTTTTAACTATGCAGAGTGCTCTATGAACATAAGAATTAGAACCATCGCTGATCTTGTTTTAATGTCTTCCGTGTGTTCAAGAGTTTCAGTGAGTCTCAGCATATCATATTTTCTAAATGGCTTTACTTCAATACAAAAAAAAGCAGCAGGGGCCAGGCATGGTGGCTCACGTCTTTAATCCCAGCACGTTGGGAGTCTGAGGCAGGTGGATGGCTTGAGCTCAGGAGTTTGAGAGCAGACTGAGCAAAAGGAGACCCCAAAATCTTGTCCCTATTATAAAGAGAAAAATAGGCAAGGAATCATAGCAGGCCCTATAGTCCCAGCTACTCAGGAGGCTGAGGCAGGAGGATCTCTTGACACCAAGCATATGAGGTTGCTGTGAGCCATGATGCCACGGCTCTCTAGCTTGGACAACTGTATGAGACTCTGTCTCAAAACAAAACAAAACAAAACAAAACACCCACAGATATAAAGGTAACTAAATTAAATAAAACTTAGTTTCTGCTGGTCCATGGAGTAGAATTTACCTATATTGCATCTTCCTGTGCTTGTTCTCTGTGTCCATTTGCTTTGTGTCCCTTGGACTTAGGAATGAATGGAAGCAATAAAAAGAGGCCATAGTCAAGTTTTCTGTTTCTGGGGAGGGTAGCAGAAGGAACAAATCTCTCAAATCTCCAGTTCTGTGTTTCAATTTTGCTTACACATATCTGGGGGAAATTCACAGTCCTATTTACGTAAGGGCAAAGTTGATCAACTGAGCTTCTGTCCCTCCAGCAATAGGGGAATCCCCAGAGGAGAGGTACAACTAGACAGTCGTCAAGTCTGGCTGCTTTGTCTTAATCTGGAGGGCTTGTGTTTTTCCATGTTGTTGAGTATGGGGGTCATAAAATGCTTAACCTTTGCTGCATACTGTAAGAGCAACTGGTCTGAACACAGGCTGAAGAATGGGAGTTTAAACTTTGCTGAGCTATTTCTAACAACACCTTCTTCCTAATCATGCCTTTCTTCATACAGCTTCCTAGAGTTCATAGATCTCTTCACAGAGTCCACTTCAAAGATGGTCCCAGACAGGAATGGGCAGCTGCTATTACTACAAAGCCTGCCCAGACCTGGCCATGTCAAGGTGAGATGTTTTTATGGGAGATACTTGTCTCTGCTCAGGTTCTAAAAGTGGAAGGAAAAGTAACAATTTAAAGCCAGAAACTTGACCCCCTTCTTTTTCAGGCTAATGGAAGGCAGAATCCACCACAGGGAGGGCAGCATTTTACTCAGGAAAATACCTCGCCGGGAGGGACTCTGTTAAGTGTGAAATGTGAGCCACTGCCCACTTGCCAGGGGTCATAATTCCAAAAGAGAAACAAAAAAGAAGCCAAATCAGCAGCATCTCACAGGAGTGAAATTTGGGAATAAGGACCCTGGGAAAGAGGAAAGAGGAGATGAGAAGAAAAGGCAGGAAAGTAACAGGAGACAGAGCTCTGGGGGAAGAGCTGGTGGAGAGGAGCCACCAGGGGCAGGCGCTGGAAGAAGCACCCGCTGCAGGGCGCCCTCCCTCCTTCCATCACTCACAGCAGCCGAGGGCAGTGGAAGAACTCCAGGGCAGGTTTGAGGAAAGAAAGGATGGCTCTTACATGTTACCTTTCTACTCTCACAGAAATATAAAGTACTGCAGAAGCAGCACGAGCCAATCAGCCAGCCTTGCTTGGGAAGTCTGGGCTCATCTGAGAGAGAAAAGGGTGAGAGGGCACTTGCCTAACTTGGTCAGGAATGGCAGGTAGTACATTCCTTGCAGGGGTCTTCAAACTTTTTAAACAGGGGGCCAGTTCATTGTCCCTTAGATGGCTGGAGAGCCGGACTATAGTTTAAAAAAAACAACTATGAACAGGTTCCTATGCATACTGCACGTATCTTATTTTGAAGTAAAAAAACAAAACGGGAACAATTGCAATCACACTGCCTCATGTGGCCCATGAGCCGCAGTTTGAGGACCCCTGCCTTAGAGGATACAGCATGTGCAAAGGCCCAGAGGTCTGAAAGTCTCTGAGCAGCTTGGAGAAAAACCAAGTTATGGGGGTTCATAATTAGACTAATTTTTTTTCTTTACTGTTAAAAAATGGGAAACTAAAGAAGAAATTTAAGTAGGAGAAAGACATAAGCAGAATTGTGTCATTAAAAAGGGAGCCCCTTTAGCTATTGTATTTATTCAATGAAATATTCATCAAGCTCTTATGTGCTAGGTGCCAGAGTTACAGTGATGAATTAACACACTATTTCTTATTCTCATGGCTCTTACAGCATGGTTAGGAAATAGATGTTATAAAACAGTCACAAAAATTAAAATTTAATTATAAATAGTGGAAAATGTTTTACAAAGTGTGTTTTGACTGAGAATTAGAAGGAAGACCAGACTTTGGTTGGGAGTTGTGAAGGTGTCAGGTCAAGTAAGGCCACCCACCTGAAACCCAGCAGGTGAGAGCGTGCACTTGCCAATTCCAGCAGGAGAGCCGCTGTGTGGCACTTTGGGAGCTGGAAGATCAGCAGCCACGAGGAGGCTACTCCAAAGGTCCAGGCAGGTCCTTATTCCTCATCTATAATGCCGTTGGTCTCTAAAGCCACCGGCAGCTCTGACTTAATAAGCATCCACTAAGTGTTTGACATTGTGCTAGATGTGGACTAGAATGAAAATAAAAGATATATAAGGTATAGTCCTCATTAGAGTGATTGTCCAACAAATCAGGCATTTGGTGCAGGGTCAGAGAGTTTGGCTCCAGGTATGCACTGAGTTTTAGAGAACCTTGACAGAATTTTTATAGCATTTTCTTGTTGCAATGATAGAATCATTCACCACTTCCCAGAGCCCAAATTCTGTTCAAGTTTCTTCTCTCGGATCACGTGCTCTTTGGGGTTCTCCAGTCACAAAGGAGATCAATGTAGATAAATATAGATAGATACAGATATTTGAAACTTACAATGTCTATAGTATATACATGTACATATATATAACTATCATCTTTACAGTGGAGATAAAGGTGTAGAAAGAACGGCTGAAGCGCTGAAGAACGGCTACGTAGTTGGTAACTTGCACAAACTTACAGGGACAATGCCTTTTGCCTAAAAGGCATTCAGAAATATTTGTATGGGTAAATAAATGCACAAATGAACTCTGCTTCAAAGTGTTCAACTGAGAAACAGAGTCAGATGCCTGCCACAAACCCCAGAGCTGAAGTATCTGTGCAATCTGCTCAGGGGGCTGTCCTTAAGTGCTTTTGCTATTGTGACGGATAAAAGACAGGATGTGTTCCCACTCTTTCCCTACCCACTCAAAAGGATTCTTGCTCCGCCCACTCGCTTGCTCTTCCCATGCACTGATAAGCTTCAAAAAGCTTCTGTCGCTGGTTTGGGGGCTTTTATATTCAGAAATGGGAGGAAATTGAGCAAACGAAGTGAAAAGATGTTGAGGTAGGGTTGAAGGGAGAATGGTTTGGGGATCTATTTTTTTTTTTCCTTATTTATATACTTCCGGTAATTCTTACACTTTTTCATAAATAGGACCACATCATACATTCTATTTATATTGTTGGCATGTTATTTTTACTGAGCCCTTCAAAAAGAATTATCTTTTATTTCAAAATATTATGGGAGTATAAATGTTTTGGGTTATATGAACTGCTCTTGTAACCAGTTCCCAGATCATGTTCATTGTACCCATTAGGAAGTGTATAAGTCTTCCTCTCCTCCTGTATCCACACCAGCATCTATTGTTTATGGACATTTTAATAAAAAGCATTCTAACTGGGGTAAGGTGATGAACTCATTGTGGTTTTGATTTACATTTCCCTGATGATTAGTGACATTGTGCATTTTTTCATGTATTTATTGGCCATTTATCTTCTTTTTCAAAGCTTCTGTTTGTGTCTTTTGTCCACAGTTTAAGAAGATTTTTTTTCTCTTTCCTTGCTGATTTGCTTGAGCTCTTTGTAGATTCTGATTATTAGCCCTTTATTAGATGTACAGCTCGTGAATATTTTCTCCCATTCTGTAGGTTATTTGCTCTGTTGCTCTCACCCATTTAGTTATTTCTCTTATTGCTGCAATTGCCATTGGTGTCATTTTCATAAATTCTTTGCCTAGGTTTGTTTTATTCTTCTGAACGTGGTGATCCAATTTTCCCATCACCACATATTGAATAGGGCTTCTTTTCCCTAGTGCAGTGGTTATCAACCTGTGGGTTGTGACCCATAGGAACTGTATTAAAAGGGTGCGGCATTAGAAAGGCTGAGAACCACTGCCATAGTGTATATTTTTATCTGCTTTGTCAAAGATCAGTTGGGTGCATGCAGATGGTATTTATGTGGATCTTCCATTCTGTTCCATTGGTCTATGTCTCTACTTTTGTGTCAATGCCATACTATTTGGGTTACTATAGCCTTGTAGTATAGTTTAAAGTTTAGTAATGTGATACCTCCAGATTTGTTCTTTTTGCATAAGGTTGCTTTGGCTGTTCAGACTCTCTTCTGGTTCCAAATGATGTACTGTATAGTTATTTTTTCTAGACCTGTGAAATATAATATTGTTTTTGATAGGGATTGCCACTGAATGTGTAAATCGCTTCAGGTAGTATGGACATTTTAACAGTGTTTGATTCTACCAATCCATGAGCATGATGTGTTTTTTTCATTTGTTTGTGTCATCTGCCAATTCTTTCCTCTGTGTTTTATAGTTCTCTTGGTGGAGATCTTTCACCTCTTTGGTTAAGTATATTCCCAGGTATTTTATTTTCTTTGTAATAAGTCTTTGATTTGACTCTCAGCTTGACTATCTTTAGTGTACAGGAATGCTACTAATTTATGTACATTGATTTTTTAATCTGAGACTTTGCTGAATTACTTACCTCACATCCCCTGGAAGAGTTTGTCTGTCTGTTTCCTATTTTCCTTTTGGGAAAGCAAGTTACTAAAAAGCTACAGTAGGCAGGGGAAGAGGACTGGGGAGAAAGGAGGAATTTTGAGCAATTCTAATGCATGAATCCTCTTTCCAGTGTCCAAGAAAAGCAAGCAAAGGAGATGTGCTATAATGAAATTGTATATTGGCTGCTGAACCCTTTGAATTACCAGGACGCAGCTCAAAAACAGGTTTAGAAGGGGACTGCTCTATTCCTCTAGGCCAGTAATTTCTAATCAGTGTGTCGGTATGCCATGAGAGGATTTTAGTGTACCCCCAAACTTTTAAAGATCATTAATTATTTTTGAAAGAAGTTCAAAGCACAGTAAGTATATTCTTTTTTTTTTAACTGTTTTTTAATCAGTATAATTTAAGTGTGCCAAGGAAGTTTAATTATAGGTTCAAGTGTGCCATGAGATAAAAGAAGTTGAAAAACCCTACTCTAGGCAGTGACCACTTTCTACTTAGTAAGGGCAGATTCTAATTTTAGAAGTGTAGACATAGGGACTGAGACAGATACAGGACTAGAGTCACAGGTGATGTTATCAGGGGGCACATTTAAGCTCAACATTGATGCAATAGATCTCATCCTCCCTAAATAACACCTAAGGCCCTCTTCTTCATTAAAACACCACTAATTTAGATATTCACTAAGTGTACATGGCATGGGGATATGAACAACCATCGTGAAAACCCAAGGTGGAGCCCTTGGCCCCACCTTGGATCTCAAGAACCCCAAGTAACCTGGATTTTTTCAAGCTGGTTTCTCAGCAATTATGATGGAAAGAATGTACTTTTCAAAGTTCCAATTTTCCCCCTATATACAAAAAATGTAGTCTATCCTATCAGTCTGCAAATAACACCAAATTCAGCTTCAAAGTTTCTCTTAAATTTTTTTTTTCAGTTTAAAATTTTATTATTTATTTATTTATTTACATATACATGTGTTTATTAGGTTTCCATTTTTTGCCTTCACAAAATTAAAAAGGCTTAAAATTTAATAACAATAACAATGTTAGGATAAGGATTAGAAACAAAAACCTCATAAAGAACGAATGAACATGAATACATTCAGAAAAGAAATCAGACGATTGCTGCATCAAAATATTAAGCAATAATAATACAAAGAAAGTAACATTCACATTGTCAAATAAAAGTATGTCTATTATAGAATGCTTTGACTCTGAGATTCAGAGTCATCAGTTACCATATATACTAGAGTATAAGCCAAGTTTTTGTGCCGAAAATTTGTGCCGAAAAACCCGAACTTGGCTTATACTCGGGTCATACAGGTTATTTGATTCGGTGGGCGCACACCTAATCAAATGCACGTAGTCTCCAGTCGTCTTCTGCCGTCTGCTTGAGGGGGCGGTGCTTCAGCTCAGTCCACAAATCCCAGCCGAGCTGAAGAGGTAGGCGGCTGAACTGAACTGTATTCCACTGAACTATTTAACCCACAATATTTAATGGCACATTTAATTAAGTAAAAACCCCATTTAAGGCAGTAAATCTTGTAAATAAATGGTTATAGATCCTGAATCCTTACAATCAGGGGTTTTGGAGTATAAAGATTCAGGATTTTTAACCATTTATTTACAATGCTTTACTGTCTTAAATGGTTTATTCACTTTATTAAAGTTGCCATTGAATACTATGGGTTAATGTGGTATGTTTCATTTAACCTACTGATTCCTCAATTATTGTAATTGTTT
>CAUYPK010000803.1:0-15797 GCA_963574355.1 Loris lydekkerianus | reverse complement strand
TAGGTTATAACTGGGTTATAGCTTTCATGTGAAAGCCATAAATTAGTTTCATAGTAGGGCTGAGTACATTGGATACTTTTTCTTCCATTCTTGAGATACAATAAAAATTTTTAAAAGTAAAAATACAAATTCTTTAATAGAAAAAAGCTTATAGGATAAGGATATGAAATATTTTTATATAGCAATACAATGTGCTTTTGTCTTTGTTTTTAAAGCTAAGCATTATTACAAAGGAATCAAAAGGGGAGATTTTTTGTGTTTTTTGTTCTTGTTTGTTGAGACAGAGTCTCACTCTGCCATGCCATCAGCCTAGCTAACAGCAACCTAGCTAACAGCAACCT
The DNA here is from genome assembly GCA_963574355.1 of Loris lydekkerianus. Taxonomy (NCBI): domain Eukaryota; kingdom Metazoa; phylum Chordata; class Mammalia; order Primates; family Lorisidae; genus Loris; species Loris lydekkerianus. The sequence goes on along the minus strand of CAUYPK010000803.1, from coordinate 15,456 downwards.
AGCTAACAGCAACCTCAAACTCCCGGGCTCAAGCAATTGTACTGCCTCAGCCTCCCAAGTAGCTGGGACTATAGGCGCCCACCCAGATGACCAGGCTGATGGACATCTATTTATCTATTTTTCTATTTTTCATAGAGATGGGGGTCTCATTCTCACTTAGGCTGGTCTCAAACTCCTGAGCTCAAGAGATCCACACACATTGGCCATTCAAAAAGTATTGTAATCCTATATAGCAACGGTTCTCAATCTGTGGGTTGTGACCCACAGGAACTGTATTAAAGGGCCGTGGCATTAGGAAGGTTGAGAACCACTGTTATATAGGAATGAGCCACAGTGCCCCAACAAAAAGTTTTTAAAAATAAAAAAGTTTACAAGGTGGGAGTGGAGCAAGATGGTGGACTAGAAACATCTCCCTACTACTCACTTGTGGCCTGGCAGGAGAAAGAAAACTCCAGCCACCTCTGGCTGAGGGAACCTACCCAGGATACAGGGAAGCAGTGGTGGACTACAGGAGCCATCAGGGAGGTCTGGAGCAGAGTAAAACCAGCACAGAAGACAAGTACTTGGGAACGAGCAGGGGCCAGCCAGCCTGTCCATGGGGACAGAAAAGAGTTATCCTGCAGTTTTTAATTTTGGGCTAAACTGCTCACTACAGCTGCCTTGGAAGGCTTAAATGAGTGTGCTGACTCAAACATTAGCCAGTAACTGGGATGGAATGCGAGGTGGGGTGAATCTCCCATCTGCTTGACTGCTATCTGAGTGCCTTCACTGAAGGAAGGCCATGTGGGGAAAACGCTCTGCAGGGTGTAGTGCAAAGCCAGCTCTGACATGCCTGCTGAGCTCAGGCATCCATCCTTGGGGGGATGCACCCCCAAGAAGGCCACTTTGTTGTCGGGGGACACTGTGTGATGTGCCTCCTAAGGAATGTGATGGAGGTTTAGGGAGTTTTAGGACCCCAACACCCCAGGGACTGAATGCTGATGAAGCAACCAGGCCCTGAAGGAGGACAACTAAGTAGAGAAGACAAGACACAATCTCTTCTGCAACTAGAGTGTGGCTTCCAGCCCTAACGTTTCAGAGTAAAAGCAGCATGTATTCTCCACCCCCTAACACCACAGCACCACCTGGTGTGCAGGTAATATATATTTCATTCTTTGCTCTTTTTCCTAAAAGTTTTGGGTTTTTTTTTTCTTCCTCTCCTTCTTATTGTTGTTTTGGGTATTTTGGTGCATGTGTGGTTTGAATGGATTTTTATTTTTTAATTTGATCTTTCTTCAACAGCAAGGACTCCTCCATTTTTGTTAGATTTTCCAACCCCTTTAATTCTTTCTTATTTCTCTTTTTTCTTTCTTTTGGTAGAGATTTTTCTACTTTTCTCATTTTTCCCACATAAATTTCCCATATAACAACAAAGATACCCTTTCTCTCCTTATATAATTCTATTTTTAGTTTTATCTATTTTTATTTTTATTTTTTCTTTTCTCTGAGTCCTGGAGGGTCACAACATTGGTCTGGTTCGAGGCGGTCACGAACTCATGGTCTAACATGTCCTTCTAGCTTTGACCTTTGGAAAGTCAGTATTGGTAAGTCCTCACTGTGAAATATTGTTGACTTTTTTTTTTTTTCTTTCCATATTTGGCGAAGTTGAGGTCTTTCTTTTGCCCTGGCTGATAAGAAGCTCCAGACTTCAAGACTCTCGCCCAGCCCAGCCCCACAAAATCCTAGAGTTGTGGGTGTGGCCATAACACCCAGCCAAACACCACCATTTCTCCTGTCACTTTCTCTCTTTCTGTCCTTCTTCTCTCCTTTTCTTCAATTCTTTTCTTTCACCACCCCCACTCTTTTTGTTTTTCTTTCTCTCTTCTTTCTCCCTTCTTGCTCTTTACCCTTCTCCTCCTTTTGACCTTATACCAAAAGCCCACTTCAATGCCTAAGCTCTGAGACAAGGTAATTTAAAGCAAAAGAGATAGTAAGAATTAAAAAGTAAGGGAAGGAAGTGAACAAGAAGAAAACACACATGAGGAGGAACCAACAGAAAAATTCTGGCAACATGAAAAACTAAAACAGAGCAACTCCTCCAAGGGACCATGAAGCAGCTGCCACAGAGGATTCCACCTCTGAAGAATTAATGGAAATGACAGAAAGTGAATTTAAAATATGTACGGCAAAAACAATAAAGAGAATTGATAAGAAAGTGGAAAAATAGAACCCAAAACTGGGTGCGATATATAAAGAATATAGAAAGGATATGACTTAAGAAGTTGAAGTCAATCAGGGAACTTAAAGATGCAACAGAAAGTATCAATAATAGATTACACCATGGAGAAGAAAGAATCTCAGAGATAGAGGATAAAGTTCTTGAGCTAACCCAGGTAGTTGAAGAGGCAGAAAATAAGAGAGAGAAAGCAGAACATTAGCTCAGAGAATTATGGGATTTCATGAAGTATTCAAACATATGAATTCTAGGAATCCCTGAAGGGGAAAAAGAATGTCCCAAAGGAATGGAAGCTCTACTGGAGGATATCATAATGAAAATTCCCCAAGTTTCACTAAAGATTCCAATACACTCCCCCTTTTAGATGGATATAGAACCCTGGGTCGTCTCAACACAAATAGAGCATCTTTAAGACAAATCGTCATGACCTGTCCAAAGTCAAGACAAAAGAGAAAATTCTTTAAGCAGCCAGAAGTAAGCACCAACTGATCTACAGGGGCAGATCCATAAGGGTGACAGTGGACTTTTCACCTGAAAACTTTCCATGCCAGAAGAAAGTAATCATCCACCTTTAACCTTCTTAAACAAAACAACTTGTCAGTCAACAATTCTGTATCCTAAGCTAAGCTTCAAAATCAATGGAGAAATCAAATTTTTTACTGATACGCAAATATTGAGAAAATTTGCCACAGGAAGACCAGCTCTGTAGGAAATACTAAGACCTATTCTCCACACTGGCAATCACAACGGACCATCTGCAAACTAAACACCCAGAAACTAAAGCACAAAATTTCGCTTCCATAATGGCACAAAGGATAAAACTAAGCAACGTTTTTCACAAAATAAGGTAAACAGAACTCCACAACACTTACTGATTCTCTCAAATGAATATTAACAGCTTGAATTCCCCATGGAAGAGGCACAGACTGGCCAACTGGTATATGTTATTTCCAGGAAACACACCTAACCTTGAAGAACAACTCAAGACTCAGGGTAAAGGGATGGAAAACAGTATTTCAGGCAAATGGAAATCAGAAGAATGGTGGGTTGCAATCTTATTTTTAGATACAAGTAAATTTAAAGAAACTAAAGACAAAGATGTTCACTTCACTCAAGGGAACAATACAGCAAGAAGATATTACAATCCTAAATATGTAGGTACCCAACTTAAACGTTCCCAGATTTATGAAAGAGACATGGATTAGTCTAAGTAATATGATATTCTATAACATCATAATACTGGGAATTTTAACCACCCCTCTGATTGAACTGGACACATCATCTAAACAGAAGCTCTCCCACTTACAATAGGAACCCAACAATAATGTCCTCTATGACCACTATTTAAAATAGTCCTGGAAGTTCCAGCCAATGAAATGGCAAGAGAACAATATAAAGGGCATCCAAATAGGGCAGGGGAGGTCAAACTCTTCACTCTTTGCCCATGTTATGATTTTAATCTTAGAGAATCCCAGAGACTCAACAACAAAACTTCTGGAAGTGACCAAGAAATACAGTAACGTCTCATGGTATAAAATCGGCATCCACAAATTAGTAGCCTTTGTATACACCAATAACAGCCAAGTTGAGAAGCTAATCAAAGACATATTTCTCTTAACAGTAGCTTCAAAGAAAATCAAATATCTAGGAATATACCTAACAAACAGGCAAAGGACTTCTACAAAGAGAAGTATGAAACCCTAAGAAAAGAAATAGCATGAGACATTAACAAATGGAAGAACATACCATGCTCTTGGCTAGGAAGAATCAACATTGTTAAAATGTCTATTCTACCCAAGAAATCAATGCAATCTCCATTAAAATACCAACATCATGCTTTGAAGAACTGGAAAAAATAGTTCTTGATTTCATATGGAACCAGAAAAAAACCTGTATAGCCAAAGCAATTTTTAGCAGTAAAAACAAAACTGGAGTCATCACTCTACCAGTCTGTAGGCTGCAAGTCCACAGTTATCAAAACAGCATGGTGCTGGCAGAAAAATAAGAGACATTTGGAACCAAAAAAAAACAATCGGATCTTTGATAAACAAAATTTTATACTTGGGAAAAGAATCCCTATTCAATAAATGATGCTGGGAGAAAAATAACCACATGTAAAAAACTGAAAGTGGACCTACACCTTTCACCACTGACAAAAATTAATTCAAGGTAGATATAATATGTAAATCTAAGGCATGAAACAATGAAAATCCTAGTAGTGCAGAAAAAAACTCTTGAAAGTGCTGGCCTGGGGAAAGATTTTATGAAGTAGACTTCAGTGGCAATTGCAAGAACAACAAATATAAATAAATGAGACTTAAACTAAAAAGCTCCTGCAAAACTAAGGGCATAACAACCAAAGCAAACACACAACCTTCAGAATGGGAAAAACATTTTAATGTTACAAATCCGACAGAGGTTTAATAACTAGAATCTATAAAGAACTCAAATTAAAAAATAAAAAAATAGCAAACAATCTCATCTATTACTGAGCAAGTGACAGGAACAGAACCTTCTCTGAGAAAGACGAATGGCTAACATTTGAAAAAATGCTCATCATCCCTAATCCTCAGAGAAATGCAAATCAAAACCACCCTGAGATATTAACAAACCCCATTAAGATTAGCCCACATCACAAAGTCCCAAAAGTGTAGATGCTGGTATGGAGGTGAAGAGAGGTGAATACTTTTACACTATCGGTGGGACTGCAAACTAATACAGCCTCTCTGGAAAGAAGTATGGAGAATCCTCAAAGAATTCAAATTAGAACTCCCATTTGACCCCACAATCCCACTACTAGGCATTTACCCAGAAGATAAAAAGCCATTTTATCATAAAGACATTTGCACTAGATTGTTTACTGTAGTTCAATTTACAATTCCCAAGATGTGGAAATAACCTAAAGACCCATCAACTCAGGAATGGATTAACAAACTGTGAATAAATACACACACACACACACACACACACACACACACACACATATATATATATATATATATATATATATATATAATGAAATAAATACAAACTGTGAATAAATACACATATAGATAGATAGATATATAGATACATAGATATCATGAAATACTATTCAGCCATAAGAAAAGATGGTGACTTTATATCTTTTGAATTAAACGGAATGGAGGTGAAATACATTCTTCTTATCTAAGTATCACAAGAACGGAAAAGCAAACATCCAGTGTACTCAATACTAATATGAAGCTACCTGATGATCTAACTCATACCCACATCAGATAAAACTCATTTCAATTCAAGTTGGGGGAAGAAGAACGAGGGAGGGTGAAGATAGGAGGAGGGAGGTTTGGGGTACTCCCACTTTTTGGTGCAGGACACAACTACAAGAGGGACTCTACCTAACAAATTCAAATATTATCACCTGGTTGTTTGTACCCTCACATTAACCTAAAACTAAAAACAAACAAACAACAACCCAAGAAAAAAAAAAAAAACCCAAAGAAAAACACAGTTTACAAAGTGAAAAAGTTACAGTAAGCTAATGTTAATTTATTATTGAAGTAAGAAAATTTTTCTTTATACACAGTGTATATAAAATCGCACAGTAATGTCCTAGGCCTTCACATTCACTCACTCACTGACTCACCCAAATCATCTTCCAGTCCTGCAAGCTCCACTCATGTTAAGTGGCCTATGTAAGTATACAATTTTTTATACTGTATGTTTACTCTATCTTTTCTATATTTAGATATTTTTAGACATACAGCTACTTACCATTGTGTTATAGTTAGTTGCCTATATAGTCAGTATAGTAATATGCTGTACAGATTTATAGCATAGAAGCAATAGACTGTACAGGGTAGGCTAGGTTTGCAGCAGGCTATACAACCACACTCTATGATGATTCCACAAGAATGAAATCCCCTAATGATGCATTTCTCAGAAAATATCTTCATTTTTAAGCAATGTCTGACTGTATATTCTACAGGCACAGCTGTCACCTGACTTTGACAGATGATGATATAAATATGGCAGCAGTCCAAGTACAGTGTGTATAATAATGCTCACTCAAACCCTGTCTATGGAAAATTATAACAAATGCATATCATTTCAATTTGTGATTTAAACATGGTTACATTGAAAGCAACCATGAAAAACAAGATGCTCGGTAACGAAGACAACTATTGCACTTCTAAACAAAAGTTTAGCCCCTCTAGTATTACAAAGAAACACACTTTCATTTGAGACTTCTCTTCAAAAGGAATTTTATGCTAAAACAGAAAAGGGTTACAATTTTTATTAACAAAAGCACAAGGAAGCATATCCTAAAAAAAAAAAAAAAAACCAACTCATCCAAAGTTGTGTATGTGGGTGCTCTTTCCACGCACTCATATTCATACACATGGTCTGATGGATCATAGTGACCACAGCCTGCTGGTTTGCTCCTGATTCAATGCAACTCACTCCAAACAGTATCTGTGGGTTCCTGGGAATCTTAACCAGTGAGTGGCCTGGAACAGCCCTCATGACTACAGCTTGTTAAGACAGGTCCAAAAGTTAGCAAATGGCAATGACCATAAACGTTCCTTGCTGAAAAGGTCTGTGGCGTTATTCCCAGGACAAGGTCCATAGTTAAACATGTGCTCTTGAGAACGTAAACATCCCAGTTTCTTTACACAGAACTGAAGGTAAGTGACCACCAAATGAACCAAAAGATTGACTTTCTCTTTTTCCTATCCAAATCCAGTAAACCAATAAGAATTTGAGACATAAAGACTACACAAAGACAAAAAGAACAATGTTGAAGTAGAATAGGGAAAAACCAAAATACTGATTTTAACTTTGTTATTGTAGTGAAAGCAGCCAATCACTTCATGTAGTGTATGAATTTTATTGCATTATCCGGACTTGTGTCATCAATCCATCTCTGCATCCCTCCCTCCACTCCTCCTAATGCGTAAAATTATCGCCACAGTCACTGTTCCCTATCACCCTCTGTCAACAGGTTTCACTTCTTTTTAAGAGACAGAGTCTCACTTTATCACCCTCGGTAGACTGCCGTGGCGTCATAGCTCACAGCAACCTCCAGCTCTTGGGCTTAGGCGATTCTCTTGCCTCAACCTCCCGAGTAGCTGGGACTATAGGTGCCCGCCACAACGCCCAGCTATTTTTCATTACAGTTTGGCCGGGGCTGGGTTTGAACCCGCCACCCTCGGTATATGGGGCCAGCGCCATACTCAGTGAGTCACAGGCACCGCCTAGGTTTCACTTCTTGACAGAAAGCAAACGCTATCTATGAATCTCCCATGAGAAAAACATTCCCAACTCAAGAGCATTAACTGAGTAATGTAACGTATTTTGACTAGTTTCCATTTACTTTTTTCTTTTAGTGACACAAACCAATTTCTTTTAGGCTCTAACTTGTTCCCCTCTCTGTAAGAAGAATCCAGAGCTTCCATAGGCACTTGAGGTTTTCAAAGCCCATGGACCTAAAAAATAAAGCACACATTTGAAAGTTCTCATAGGATTAAATTCAGTAGTGGCCAATAGTATGAAAAACACTGAATATGCATATTGGTAAATACATGTCCTTGTTGGCAACAACATATTTCTTTGAATGTAAAATGTCCTAGACTAAGACACATAATTATTTTAGGTAATAAACTGTGACACACCATCAACCATGAGACACATATTGCAATATCTTCAAAACTGAGCTGCATCTTAGAATCAATGAAATGTGACAACTGAAATACCATCAAGTCTGGCAATAGCTTTTCTAATGTAAGTGAAACATCCTAATATCATCCAGAAGAAGAGATTATTTAGCAGATAATTTAGCAGAATATTTCCCTTGTCTTCAAAAGTCATTTAGCAGAATATTTCCCTGGTCTTCAAAAGTCAAATCCTGGAACGATATGCCTGAACTACAAAAAATATTAAGGGGAAACCATGTTTTCCTCTCAAATTACTAGTTTAAGATAGAGCCTATGTATACCTTGAACATCTCTCTTGATTTTATGATTGTAAAACAGATGATTGTTACATGTCTTATAAAATAAAAAGGCAATTAACACCACTAATTGTCATTTAATGTCTAATTATGAGTGCCTACTTTGACACAAAACGCATCAGGAAGATAGCGCCCGTAGCTCAGTGGGTAGGGTGCCAGCCACATACCCCCAGGCTGGTGGGTTTGAACCCGGCCCAGGCCAGCTAAAACAACAATAACAACCACAACAACAAAAAAGTAGCTGGGCATTGTGGCAGGCGCCTGTAGTCCCAGCTACTTGGGAGGCTAAGGCAAGAGAATCACTTAAGCCCAAGAGTTTGAGGTTGCTGTGAGCTGTGATGGTACAGCACTCTACCCAGGGTGACAGCTTGAGATTCTGTCTCAAAAAAAGAAAGAGGAGAAGAGAAGAGAAGAGAAGAGAAGAGAAGAGAAGAGAAGAGAAGAGAAGAGAAGAGAAGAGAAGAGAAGAGAAGAGAAGAGAAGAGAAGAGAAGAGAAGAGAGAAGAGAAGAGAAATCAGGAAGACAGAATCTGTCAGGAACTTTGAACCAAATAGACAACGGGAATCCAAATTATGACTAATGCCTATTATATAGTATTTTATATTGTCTTAAGAGTAAGGTAATAATAAACTGAATCTTGAGTTCCAAAATCTATTTGGTTATTAGCTAAAAACAAGTTTGGTGGTCTCATTCCAACAGTTAAATACATGCACACATACCAATATCACCTCCCCAAAAACCTCATTTATCCTGAAAAGATATAGCAGAAAGTGGACTTAGGGTCCAGCTAGAACTGAAATTTAGAAACAACAAATCCCCCCCTATGAAAAGAATGCTGAACTGGCACAACTAAGTGGAAGAAGTTCACGTATCCTATATGTCTCACCTGAGACAAGTTACTGTGCCCTTCATGATCTTCCTTAGAAAGTCACAAGCATAAACAAATAAAAAAAATTAAGAGTAACTTGAGGGAAGAGCCTTTTTGGTAAGAAAGGGAAGCTCCCTCCTGGTTTTCTCCAATGGTGAGGCAGCTGCTAGCCCCCATTAGTGATTTAATGCAGCTGATGCCAATTAGCATTTTGGACTCTAACCAGTGGGAGAAAAGCTCACAGAAAAGGCCTTTGTCTAAGGCCAGGATCTGACTAGGCACTGAGTCTTCAATTGCCTCCCATGGCTGTCAGAGGATGGGGTGGGGGAGGGGAGAACATCTGCACAGGGGTAATTTTCACAAGCAGCAATGGATCTGTAAATGAATCCTATGACAAGCCCTGCCCACTACACCATCTGGGCACACAGGAGTGCATATTACTAGGGTTTTGCTGTTTGTTTCTTAATGACACCTTCAATTGCCATTCAAATTCTTTGTTACCTAAATTCCCCCTCATTCCACTAACAGTAGTAATCACTTGATGAGACAGGAAGACTTAATCCAAGTGGAATTTTTCACCTGACATACTTCCCTTTACTGAATTAAATACCTGCTCAGGGACGGCTGAACAAAAATGGAATGGCAGCTAATTGTTCACTCTGTTAGCTGGAGAAAGGACTGATAAGAAGAAATACACAAATATTTCTGGCATACTTCACCAAAATGTACAAATGAATGTACATTTAAAATGAAAATATCCATTCTTTAAAACCAGTTTACAAGTTTGTTTTAGACAGTTATTACTGAATTGTTCTTTATGTGACTGTGAACTGGTAGAAAAATGAGAACAGATACTTTTCACATAGCAAATCCCATTATACCTGCGAGTTATTATTTAGTACCCTACCTAGTTGAAACCAGCACAGAATTAATCAAATTTAAAATTTTTGGACTCAAATAGATAATAAGCAAAAGTCATACAACAAATTCACAGACTATTCAACTAAACATAGATGGAACAGAACTGTGCAGAGAAAGATTCTAGAACAAAACTAAGGTTATAGGATCTGGTCGAAAAGAAGGAATCACATTATTTTTAAAACTAATCAATCCTTTAAGATCTGTTCCAGAATAAAAACCAATGATAAGATTACAAGATTAACATAACTAAAATGTAAATCAAATCCTTGTGACATCTTTATAGTTTTACTACTGAATCAACAAACCTGTTCCAGCGTCTGCTATCTACTCTGTCTAAAGCACAATAGAGAACTTATGCAAGACACAACAAAGTCCTCCAAAAGCCCTCAAGATCTCCTCTTCTACAAAGTTTGCCACTTGCTGAATATTTCAATGAGATACTGAGTTAGTATCTAAAAATAATGTGAAAAGAAGAGAATCACCTAATAACCATTCACCTGGATGGATAAAGGTGGTGAGGACTTCAGACCATGACTAAATGAGGCAGGAGAATGAGCACGGTTCATTCCATTTTCCCAGCATCACTCATTCATCAATAACTTTGGGAAACTAGAGTTTCCATGAACAAGGGGGAAACCCAAGGACAAAACACATCTCTATGGCAACTCCCCACCAAAAAATACAACATGACATAAAGAATATGCCGATATTACTCAAATGGTAAATGTCAAATAAGCCAGATCACTGTTTTCCTCTAAGGTCTAACCAGGGGTCCTCAAACTGCGGCCCGTGGGCCACATGAGGCAGTGTGATTGTATTTGTTCCTGTTTTGTTTTTTTACTCCAAAATAAGATATGTGCAGTGTGCATAGGAATTTGTTTATAGTTGTTGTTGTTGTTTTTTTAACTATAGTCCGGCCCTCCAACGGTCTGAGGGACAGTGAATTGGCCCCGTTTAAAAAGTTTGAGGACTCCTGATAAACTATTAGATCTTTCTAAAGTTTCAAGCCATCAAAACCCAGAAATTCTAACAGTTGCCTTGTCAAGCCCCAATCTATAGGACAGAATACCACAGGTATAAGTGGTTCCAATAAAATAACCTGAAATAGTTCGTATTAGCACCTGATTTTAGAATGCATCTAGTTTCCTCCTCTATTAAGTAATCCCTTACATTTATACACACACACAAACACACACACACACATGCACACAGAAGAATTACCTGCTACTGGAGACCCTCAAAGATAGCAACTTAAAGCAGGATCTGAAATACAGATACCGATCCAGACAGAAAATAGATACATCAGCCCAGCTCCAACGTAACCAAAATCAAACCCTCTACCAAAAAAAGTTGATTATACTGAAAATTATGAGACTAAGACTTTAAATTATGAAATCAAAAGGGATCAGTAATCCAAAATACTCAGCAAGTAACAAAACAGTGTATTGTTAACATCAATATTCTGCTACCCACAAGTGTGCATGTATGCTTTAGATAACTATATACAGTTGACACCTGAGGGACTAAAACAAACTGGCCAAGATACAGAGGTGGTGAACATAAGGAACCAGGCCTACTATACTGGCACATACATGCGGTGCACGTCCAATCTATGAAAATAAGTTCAACTTAAAGAGGTGATCAATGTAGGGAGATGGTTAACTATGGACGTTCTACTAAAGTTTATGTTTTGATGAATCCAAAGGGGAAAAGGAGAAACATTACCAAAGATTACCTTTGGATTACAAATATTTTCTTCTTTAACTTTTCTAATTTTCTATAATTGGAACATACTATTTTCCTAACTTGTGGGGAAAAAAATGAGAGTTCAGGATAAAGAAGTTGGTCCATCATAATTCAGGGGACTGCCATAGTCGGCCCCCTCTGTCCCTGGACTAAGGGTCCTCTCCCCTCCTTGCTGGTCTAGGGTCACTGCCAATCTCCCTTTGGGGCTACTGCAATCAGCTGCACAGGTAAGAAATAAGAGCCTTAAGAGTATAGCCTTGCTGGTTAAACTGCCTTTGACTGGATCAGCAGCACCACAAGGGTCTATCACCTTGGTCTCACTGTCATTTCTTCCTGTTTGCTACAATGCACCAATCTAGATTCACAATTCCTTGAGAATGGCTCCTTCCAGACTTAAGTCACTCATAGAACAAAAGGATAAGTAGAGCACTCTTCATCCTGTCTTCACTTTCCTGCCTTGCCAGAAGGTTCCTGAAAAAGAATCTTGCTTCAGTCCCTTCATACATTTCCAAATAAGTAAGTGGCAAACGCCATGCAGCTTCCCATAACACAAGGAGGAAAAGAATATGACGGACACTGAACAGTGTTGTTTAAAAATCCCTAAAAGTAAGTCCAAGTAAGGAATGGCAACCAGGAGCACACCTCTGAAGGAAGGTGTGACAAGCAATGCACATTTCTAAACTTTGTGCTGGTTCAACTGTGTGTTCACATGCACTGGAACTCCTGCTACATACTGACATGGCATGCTACAGAAAGGCGAGGCTCTGAGAAAAAATAAGTCTTCAATAAACAAGAATAAAAGCAACTTCTGCTCCTGGCCAAGTTAAAGTTATCAAGGGCCAGATGATTTACTCTCATACCTGAACAACTAAAATTAGACAAAACATATGAAGACGTTTATAAGGCATCAGGCAATGAAGGACTGTGATCCCTGAGAGATGGGAAACATAAGTTGAATCTCTCCAAGGGTTCTGGCCTAGTGCTTTGAGAGGTATCACAAGTTGTAGCAAAGGGAAAGGAAACTCAAATGACATCCAGAGTTGTCTCTGAGTTGAAGAGATGGAGCTGAGAATCTGGGGAGACTCCAGACACTACGGAATACCAGAGAGGAGAGAGTCACACAGAGGGTAAGCAAGCCACAGAGACCTAAAATTCCCCCTTGGGAATTCAGTACAGCACTATCAATACATCGCAGTGAGGAAAACACCTCAGGTCAGGTAAAGACCCTAATCCCAAAGGATTCCATGGAACAGTACCCACTGCTCACAGGGATGACTAATAGTGCCTACTGCCATAGGTCAGGCTGAAAAACTCATCATTTACAGGACTTAGGAGGCTCTGGTCTCAAGTGGGGAGCAAAATTAGCACTAAACTAAATGCTGATTTGGTTTCAAAAGACTACTCTCAAAAAAGGATCAAATTATTCCCAAATAACTAGGTGCATCCCAGAACAAAGGTAAAGAATATTATAAAAATATAAAATATCCAGTACCCAACAGAGTAAAATTCACAATGTTTGGCATAAAATTAAAGATTACCAGACATGCAGAAGTATCAGAACATACACCCATGGGGAGGCAGGGGGAACCCACCAAAACTAATCTTCCCTGGAAAACTATCTTTCAAACATCATGGTGTTAAACCAAAATCAGCAATACCTCCACCCTGGCTCCTGCTGCTCCCTGGATAATAGTAATTTGCTGTAGTGTGCCAAGTACAGCAACAAGGAAATAAGCCTTAGTTTATGTGTACAATGACACTGTTACTTTCAATAGTTCTCTTCATTTGCATAATATGCATTATCTGAAAAAAAGATTCCCTTTCTTCTGAAATAGCAGTGTTCATTCAAATTCAAATGAGCAATCTCTGCCTTGTAGTTCTCAGGCCTGGAGAAGTTTCTGGAAGATCCACAGGATCCCATGTATGAAAAAACATTCTTTAGCTCTAAAGATTCAAAAATGCTTCTACAGAAGTTACTCAAGAAGACAAGCAATCAGTTCCACAGACTTGAGTAAAAGGGAGAACAGAATCAAGATATTCTAAGAGTTTAGACAAAATTAGGGGTAAGCATACATTTGGCATCCACTCACATTCTGTGCAGGTGTGACTTAGCATGCCTGCAGCACTCAGTTCAGTACTCCTTTCAACTTCTTCTATCTGTGTGAATCATTTCTTAACGCTGTGGTGTGGAGAAAACTACAGAATGGTTCCAGTACTAAAACTTCACCTCCCTATTTTCTATCCTAGCTAGGAAAATAATTTAAAATGTCTCCCACCTAAATGTCCTCTATTTCTTAGAAACATATCATCTGAAGGGAGACAATGAAAGGAATACAAAATCAGAAGCTTCCAGTTCCAACAGAAAAACTACTACACTTGGCCCCCCATTAGGGATCTAAAGGTACAGAGCCACCACCTGCACACTAGTTTTGCAGACTGATCTTAACAAACCCCAAGGGGAAGTTTTGTTCTGAACCAAACCAGTATACACTGTTTAATTCTAGCCCGTTGTGTAAGCAGTCCTTCTGGGGAAAGTCTTATGTGGATGCTTTATACTTTGCCACAGAAATTCATAAAAATGCGTCCCATAATCTTCTTACTGGAGAAACCCTTCCCCTCCAAAAGCCTCACTCCAACTCTATACCACAGCCATGCAAGCTACAAGCCACAAGCTGCAGAAGCACCTCGAGAGGCAATGAGATAATAAAGTAGCATATAAACAATTGTCTTCCATGCCATCCTACCATTTTTAGTTTAAAATCCACCCTCATCTCTATAAAATCTTAAGTTCCAGGAAGGCAGGGATTTGGTCTTGTTCCTCTCAGTACCCCTGACAATGCCTATCACACTAAATGTATTCACCTATATATAACTGTGTGCCAATAAGATGTGGGCGCTTTAAAAACAAAGAACAAAAAGCAAAGCCATGAGTAAATCCTGAGCCTCAGTTACCTTATAGGGAAGATGAGGATAATAATACCTCATGGAAACCTAATACATTCTTAGTAGGCAAGGTACAACCCAGGGTGGGCGAAGGGTAAAATTAAGTAGTATGCCATACCTCCACTCCATGCCTCGCACACAGTTAAGTACTCTGCACAATTTTTGAGATAAACTGTAATTACCTTCTGTTTTACTAACTGAGCAGTTAATACAATGCTGAACACAAAGAGTTCCTGAAGCAGCCTGTAAAGAGCCGCCCTGGCAAACCTGGGCCACGTGAATCCCTGCCATCACCTTTCTGCTGGCAGCAGAAGGCAGAGAGGCAATCGATCCAAGCACATGCAGTTGCCCAGGCTTTAGCAGCTGGCTGCTGGGATGGGCTAAAAGGACTGCACAAGGATGCCAGACACCAAAACAATCCACAGCAAAGTAACCTACTTTCCTACCTATAGCAGTACAGGTCTATTGCTAAAGAATGATCAGCAATGTGTGTCCTAATGCTGTTGTCTCTGATTATACAAGGACACAATGATAAACTGCAGGTGCTCCTTTTGGGAAAATGTGAAAAGATGCCAAGCGCCTGTAGTTCAGTGAGTAGGACGCCAGCTACATACCCTGAGGCTGGCAGGTTCGAGGCCAGCCTGGGCCTGCTAAACAATAACAGCTGCAACCAAAAAAAAAAAAAAAAAAAAAAAAAAAGCCCGGCATTTGTGCACGTGCCCTATGTGCCCCGAACCACTGGGGGTGGGGCCGCGGCAATGCTTAAGCCC
>CAUYPK010000802.1:0-56129 GCA_963574355.1 Loris lydekkerianus | reverse complement strand
TACTTCCATGCTCTCAGAACTCCTTGCAACTACAAAAACATATTCTATTTTTCCCAAGAGATTCTCTCATGTTTTGAAAACTAGGAGTATTTCATGATTACTTGTCCTTCTTTTAATTATAAATACTTTCAGTTAACCTGTAATATCTGTGACACAAAAGTGAAAAAGATTAATATATTTTTGTATGACATGAAGAAATATTTTCAAGTCATTCTTGATTAACATAGAAACCCAAAGTCTTTTGCATTATTTTAAATGCTCTAGACGGTGCTTAGGAGAAGATGCCTATCTTAGAGCTCCAAGGAAGAAACATTGTTTTAAAAGTTTTTGAAATTCTTATTAAATTATTTAACTAGGCTGGGCATGGTGTGGCTCACACCTATAAAACTAGCAATCTGGGAGGCTGAGGAGGGAAGATTGCTTGAGGTCAGGAGTTCAAGACCAGCCTAAGCAAGAGCAAGATCCCCATCCATACAGAAAATAGAAAAATTAGATGAGTGTGGTGGCAGGTGCCTACTCAGGAGGCTAAGACAGGAGGATGGCTTACAACCAGAAATTTGAAGCTGCAGTGAGCTATCATAACACCACTGTATTCTACCATGGGTGACAGAGAACAAGGTCTCAAAAAAAAAAAAGAAAATCCAACTAATTCTGTCTTTCTAGAAATTACTTCCTTCCCCACTGTCTGCAAGGTTACTCTAGACCAGGCATCCTCAAACTTTTTAAACAGGGGCCAATTCACTGTCCCTCAGACTGTTGGAGGGCCAGACTATAGTTTAAAAAAAAAAACAAAAACTATGAACAAATTCCTATGCACACTGCACAGATCTCATTTTGAAGTAAAAAAACAAAACGGAAACAAATACAATCACACCGCCTCATGTGGCCCGCAGGCCGCAGTTTGAGGACCCCTGCTCTAGATGCTGACATATTCCTAGAGTGTGCTGCCCCACCCTCCAACCAGGTAGTTTCATTGATCACGTGCCTGACACAACTGGCAATCCATTCTAGTCATGGGAATTAGAAAACAATTCTGTATCCAGAGAGCACAAGAAATCCACTTTCTACTGGGTCACTAGTCTGCAATAAGTAACTGTTATTTGGGAACAAGAAACACCAGCTATTTTAAATGAGGACATATACCTAAGAAGAAAGCAGTGAGAGGGGAATGAAAAATATGTATACAGAAAGAGGCAGAAATGAGAGACAGAACAAGAACTCTCTGGGTTCCCTGTGGCATTGCAATCTTTAGTTTGGTTCTGGTCTAGTTGCTTCTTGGCCTCAAATTCAATGATAGTGCGTTCTTGGTCCAATAAATTTCCCTTTTTGCTTAGAGTAGTTTGAATTGACTTTTTATTACTTGCAAGCAAAAGAATCCTAATCAATATAAGCTGTAATCCAGGGAATATAGAAGTTGTCCGTTTGATCCTTTTTCTTTCTCCAAGTAGCACTTAGGACCATCCCCTTTACTGCTAGCTGAGATGTGGTGTGTTATGGCTACAGGCTAATCTCATGAGAAGAAACAAAGGAACGCTGGCCATAATGTGCAAAGTGGAATAGCTTGCTTTTAGAATAAAGTAGCTCAATCAATAACACATACTACCCAGGTCCTACAAGTAAAGATAGAAAAAGGAAGAGAAGGTATTTTTTATAATATTATTTAAAATTATTAAAGTTTCCATAATCATTTTTTGACAATAGAAAAAATTATTATCTTTTATATTCATTTATTTGTTTATTGAGCATTCTTTATGTGCTGGGGACTAGGAACAACACTGGGATTTCTAAAAACTAACTTTCAAAAGCTAAAATTCTGACTTTTCTGTTATTACAAAATAAATACCTGTCAAAGGTTTTATTCAACTTAATGGGGGGACTTTTGGAAGGCAATCTTCCCCCTGTTACTCAGGGCTCCTCCACAGCATGGGCTCCTGCACAGAGGCATTGATCAGAGGCATTGATATGCTGTAAAGTCAGGGACTATCTCTTCCTCACCCCCAAACTTTTGCTTTTCATCTTTTAGGGTGTTCTTCATAGAGTTGCTTTCCTCTTTATTATGGAATATCTGTTCCCACTCAAAGATGAATAAAACCTTTCTCATCTTCAGACCCAAATGTTTCCTTTGCAGATGATATGATTATATATCTGAAAAACACCAGGGATTCTACTACAAAACTTTTAGAAGGAGTACAGCAATGTCTCAGGCTACAAAATCAACACCCATAAATCTGTAGCCTTTATATATACCAACAATAGCCAAGCCGAAAAAATAGTCAAGGACTCTATTCCTTTCACACCAAGCCAAAAAAATAGTCAAGGACTCTATTTCTTTCACAGTAATGCCAAAGAAGATGAAATATTGGGAAGTTTACCTAACAAAGAATGTGAAAGATCTCTATAAAGAAAACTATGAAACTTTAAGAAAAGAAATAGCTGAAGATGCTAACAAATGGAAAAACATACCATGCTCATGGCTGGGAAGAATCAACATTGTTAAAATGTCTATACTACCTAAAGCAATATATAATTTTAATGTAATTCCTATTAAAGCTCCATTGTCATATTTTAAAGATCTCAAAAAAAACTTCATTTTATATGGAATCAGAAAAAAACCTCAAATAGCCGAAACATTACTCAGAAATAAAAATGAAGCAGGAGAAATCACGCTACCAGACCTGAGACTGTACTATAAATCAATAGTGATCAAAACAGCATGGTACTGGCACAAAAACAGAGAGGTAGATGTCTGGAACACAATAAAGAACCAAGAGATGAATCCAGCTACTTAACTGTTATCTGATCTTTAACAAGCCAATTAAAAACATTCAGTGAGGAAAAGACTCCCTATTTAACAAATGGTGCTCGGTGAACTGATTGGAGACCTGTAGAAGATTGAAACTGAACCCACATCTTTCACCATTAACTAAGATAGACTCTTACTGGATAAAAGATTTAAACTTAAGACATGAAACTATAAAAATCCTAGAAGAGAGTGCAGGGAAAACTCTTGAAGGAATAGGCCTGGGTGAATATTTTATGAGGAGGACTCCCTAGGCAATTGAAGCAGTATCAACAATACACTACTGGGACCTGATCAAACTAAAAAGCTTCTGCACAGCCAAGAACATAATAAGTATAGCAAGCAGACAGCCCTTAGAATGGGAGAAAATATTTGCAGGTTATACCTCCAACAAAGGTTTAATAACCAGAATCCACAGAGAACTCAAACATATTAGCAAGAAAAAAACAAGTGATCTCATCTCAGGGTGGGAAAAGGACTTGAAGAGAAACTTCTCTAAAGAAGACAGGTGCATGGCCTTCAGACACATGAAAAAATGCTCATCATTCTTAATCATCAGAGAAATGCAAATCAAAACTACTTTGAGATATCTGGATATCTGGATATCTAACTCCAGTAAGATTAGCCCACCTAACAAAATCCCAAAACCAGAGATGTTGGTGTGGATGTGGAGAAAAGGGAATGCTTCTACACTGCTGGTGGGAAAGCACACTAATACGTTCCTTTTGGAATGATGTTTGGAGAATACTCAGAGACCTAAAAATAGACCTGCCATTCGATCCTATAATTTCTTTACTAGGTTTATACCCAGAAAACCAAAAGTCACAATATAACAAAGACATCTGTACCAGAATGTTTACTGCAACCCAATTCATAATTGCTAAGTCATGGAAGAAGCCCAAGTGCGCATCGACCCACGAATGGACTAGCAAATTGTGGTACATGTACACCATGGAATACTATGCAGCCTTAAAGAAAGATGGAGACTTTACCTCTTTTATGTTTACATGGATGGAGCTGGAACATATTTTTCTTAGCAAAGTATCCCAAGAATGGAAGAAAAAGTATCCAATGTACTCAGCCCTACTATGAAGCTAATTTATAGCTTTCATATGAAGGCTATAACCCAACTATAGCACAAGAATATAGAGTAAGGGCCAAGGGAGGGAAGGGGAGTGGGGAGAATGGGGTGGAGGGAGGGTAATTGGTGGGGCCACACCTACAGTGCATCTTAGAATGGGTACAGGCAAAACTTACTAAATGCAGAATACAAATGTCCTCATACAATAACTAAGAAAATGCCATGAAGGCTATGATAAACAGTTTGATGAAAATATTTCAGATTGTATATGAAACCAGCACATTATACTTCTTAACTGCACTGAAGTACACAGCTATGATTTATTAAAAAAAAATTAAAAAATTAAAAAATTCACATAAAATAAAATAAAATAAAATAAAAATAAATAAATATAATGTACTTATGTTACTTATTTCATATGTAAGATTAATTTTTGCCAGGTTGTAATTACCTCCCCATCTCCGAAGAGAGTACTGAGTTCATATGTCAGTCCCATCTTGGCTCTGTCATATACAAGGTACAAGATCTTGGACAAATTGTTTAAATATAGTTGCCTGGAAAATTGAAGTGAAAAATGCCTGCCCTGACTGGTTTGAAGGGTTGTGGTAACAACACATGTCAGTGGTTTTGAGGTTTGACTCATGCAGCTCCAAGAGGCAAAGTCATCCTCAGAGACACAATTTCCTCCCCACCCTCAACCACACATCCACTACCTGGGTATCTCAGCCCTTTAATATGAACATTTATTCTAAACTTCCAACTAAGATTTTATTTGAAGACAAAGGAGAAAAAAAAAAGTGATTTTTAATTTAAAAACATGAAAAGGTGTATACTATAAAGCAATGTGTAAATGTAATTTGCTATTGTTATCTTTATCAGGACAAAAATGAATCATAAAGAAGAAAGATAGCACATTTGAGTGCCAGCAAAGCTAAGGGGCAAGTCGTGTAACAACACTCAACTCCCCTGCAGTATCCCTTCCCAGAACTGAGTCATCTTATAAACGGCAATCATCTATCAGAAACCGAAAGAGATCATTAAAGGAAGAAACAGAAGTAGAAAACTCAGTCCTAGTTTAATTACCTTAGAACAAAAATTCAAGAGAAGACACTGAATGAATCCCTAAGTATGTGACTCACAATCAAGGCATTAAAGGTCTCCCTAGAATCCTTGAATGGGTATGTTTTCAGTGGCCTGTAGGGCTAATGTTATTCTTTAGTATCCTCATCCTACTGAGCCTTTTCCTGGGAAACATGCATTTCATCACAAACACAAAGCCAGTGTCCTTGGCTTAAAGTTTCTGTAGAGAAGTAGTCTCTTGAGTATTAAATTATTAAGTCATCTTGTTTGTAAAGACATTTATATATCATTATATGATATATAAGTTATGACATCCATCCTGCACATGTGCATAGCACTACACAAATAACTTTATATATTGTGGCAGGTAATCAAGTACACAGAAAATACATAAAATCGTTTCATAAAAATCCTTTGAGTGCCAGCCAGTCACCAAAGAAAAATATGCTGAGCCCTCTCCTTTTGTCATACACTGTTAGGCACTAAAGACACACAAATGACTAAGACATGGTAAGACCTGCAAGGAGGTCAGTCTTTGGGGGAGATAAGACACGACTAGGAGGGGGCATTCCAGTAGGAAGGATCTCCTGGAGTGAATTGTTAGAATTCATGTGACTACACTCCTGTTGCAAAAGCAGGCGTCTAAACACAGACAAGTAGCAGAATTATTGACTGAAAACATTATAGGGCTTGACTCAGCTGTCCTCTGGTTCCACTTTCCCCTGGTAATGAAGTTAATCTTTTTAAACCCTCAATTTAGCCGTTACTTTAGATTAGCTCTTGAAACAGACTTACATATTTTTATAGTGTTGTTTTTTCTATTGCATTTTTATTTGTTATTATTGGTATAAAGAGACATTATTGAGTTCCTCTATTCCTGATCTCTCTTTTTAGCACAAAGAGTGAGTTTGCCCATTGATTCTTAGTTTATTCTTAGGAAATGATGATAATTTCAAGCAAAGTGATGACAGTTTTACCTCTTTTGAATCACCATAATTTCTTTCTTTTCTTCTTGGAAAGACTGGCACCTACCAATGATGGTAGACACAGCAGATACCTTGTCTTATTCCTGAATTTAATAGGAATACATTTATTCTATCAGTTGATCATTAAATATCAAATTAAGGAAGTTCCATTCTGTTCTTAGTTTGCTAAATTTATAATGTTAACAAAGTTATCATAAGTTGATGTTAAATTTCATCAATTTTTTTCTGCATATGACTCTTCTTTATTAATCTCCAGGTAATGTGGAACATTATATTGACAGATATTCTAAAGTTTAACTATCATTTTATTCTACCATAGACCAACCTGGTTATGATGACTACTTGCAATGTGTTGTCAGATTCAATTTCCTGGCTCACAATTTTATTATCTTATACTATCTTTCTCCAGTTTTTATATAAGATAATAAAAATGAGTCAGATAGCTTTAGGTCTTTTTATACTCTTAGGAACATTTTTTATAAGATGCAGTTTGACTATTCTTTGAAAGTCTGCAAAAAATTTGCCTATAAACTCAGTCTAGTGAATGTAGTATTTGGGAATGAGTGAGTATGTGGGGAGAGATTTTTATTAGAATTTGATTTTTCTATGCAGTTTTTTCTATTTGTTCTTTTTATGTGAATTAAGTTATTTTACCATTTTTCCTTTAAAAACTTTTATTTCCTCTAAGCTTTCAAATTGTTTCATAATTCTTTTTCTTGGCCATAATAAATCTGGCCCTTGCTTTAACATTTTGTTGCTGAGTGTTTAGCAGATGTTGAACCCCCACAACAAGCTGGTTCAGATGTCTTTTTGCCTAGGCCCACTACTAACCAACCTCAAATGTGGTATGACACGTTGGCTCCTTTCAAGCCTGCCAATGAAAACTGTATAACTCTGTAACTGAGATTTGTAACTTTAACAAGAACGCTTCCTTAGTGAGATCTAGTAGTCTTTGACCACCAAAAGAAGCAATGTGGCTTTAGCACAAAGAAAAAATTATTTTCCCCCACTTCTAGGAATTAAGCCTAGTTCTATACTGAGGTCTTCTTTCTATTGTAATAACTCCTGAATGAAAGCTTTTCACTACTTTAACTGGTGTCTGGCTCTGTTTCTTTTTCTTTAACATCCCTCAAAATTTAGCATCTCATTCCTACTCCATGCTCTGAGCTAGAATGCTCTTTTGTTCCCTTCCATTGAAATTTTATGTCAATCCATCAAAGAATATATTTTCATTTTTGCATTTTATTCCATTCTGTAGCCACTTGTATGCTTGAAATAGCAACAGTGCTTCATAAATATTTATATTTGAATCTGGAAATAGAAATTAAGGAATGTATTTAATATCCTTTATTAAGAATGACATACAGCATATTATAGAATTTCCTGAGTAATAATATTATAGTTATATTGGAGCGTATTCTTAGGAAATACATGCTGAAGCATTTAGAACCATAACAATGGCTATAAATTACTTTCAAGTGGTTTAGTAAAATATACTGTCTGCGTGCATGCATGTGTGTCTGCACAGAGACACAGACATCAAACATGGCAGAAAGTTAATAAATCTAGACAGAAAGTAATAAATCTAGACAAAAGTATATTTGTTCACTGTACTATTTATTTTTACTTTTCCATAGGCTTCATTTTTTTTTTTTAAGTAAAAAATGTTGGAGGAGAAATGGTATAATGATTAATTTATGTTCATCTTATAAATCAAAATATAAGTTGAATTTTAGAATATTTCTAAGTTAAACTTTAGACTAACTACGATGTTTTTAATAGGTTGGCAAAACTCTCGACCTCAGAAAATCCAAAGCTTAGTGGAAAATGGAAATGATGATTTTAACATATACAGGAAAAGAATGCAATAAATTCAGACCCATTTATGATTAAAATAAATAAGAGCTCTTAAGAAATTGGGATTAGACTAGAACTTTTCCAATTGATTATGCAATCTACCCAAAATATATAGCCAACATAATTCTGAACGATGAAATTACCATCAAGTTCAAGAATGAAGGTGCTAGAAAATTAAACAAAGAAAAAAATATGTGTTCTTGAAAGGCAGAAATAAAAGTGTCATCTAATACATAAAATAAGATTATCTTAATAGAAAACCCAATAGACACATCAGTTTCTGGTAAAACAATGTGCAACTAATAACTGGAAATACACTCTTCCCTTACAAAACACTAGAAACTCTGAAAATATCTTCCAAGAACTATAAATTCCCCAGGGCAAAACAAGAAGATATTTATAGGAAGTTGATGGTGCCACTGTATAGAGAGAAGGTGGATTTCCTTCTCAAGGTGTGTGGTCTCTAGGAGCCACGTTGGGACAGGAATTGGGGCCTTGAGCTCATGCTAGGCACAGTGTTAGAACCGAAGACCTTCTCAAGAAGCCAGGACTCTTGATGTGCTATACCCAGAGGGTAAAAGGGTGGGTTAGAAAAAATCACCCATCAGCCCAGAAGAATGACAAGGCCTCTTGTTTGTCTAAGACTAGTATCTTCTTTTTTATAAAAACAAAAACAAAAACAGAAACAGAAAAACTCTTTACAGAGAGTTTAGGCCTGTGTTCACACAAGTTTGCAGTTTGACTTTACACTAAATCATCTGAAAATCCCTTAGGACAGTGTTTTTCAACCTTTTTTAATCTCACATCATACTTGAAACTATAGTTAAACATTTCCAGCATGCTTAAATTAAGATGATAAAAAAAAAAGTTAAAATATATATATATATATATATATATATACACATACATACATACTGTGCTTTGAACTTCTTTTGAAATAATTTAATTAATGATCTTTAAAATTTTTCACAGCACGCCTAAAAGCCTCTCCTGGCATACCAGTTGGAAATCACTGCCTTAGGGTAAGAAACCAGCATACCAGTTGTCCCAAGATGATGATAGTCCCTACATAAGTCTCTGAAAGAATATACTATCTTCAAAATACACAATATCTCAAAAATCATGCCACACCAAACATGAGCTCCCAATCTGGAATTATAAAATATGTGAAGGCAGAATTATTCAGAAACAGAATCTAGCAGATACAACTAAAAGCAAATTTAATGCCCTAAGAACTTGGGTAAGAGAATTATCAAATATATGTTGGTTCAAAAATTAAAATGATTAAATACTTATAGAAAAAATTAAAAATAAACAATAAAATTAAATTCTCCTTGATAAACTAGCAAGTAATTAGGTACAGCTAAAGAGATAAGTAATAAAATGGAAGATCAAGGTCAAGAAATTAATTCATCAAAAGAAATGAATAGGAGAAAATATGAAAGAGAAGTAATGAGAGAGAATTTCCTGAGAAGATGCAACATACATCTCTTTCATTTGAATATTGTTTTAGAAGGAGAGAATAGAAAGATTGGGCACAGGGACTAAGAATTATCTTGAACTGATGAAAGATATGAATCACCAGAACAAGGAATCCTTGGAGTTGTTAATGTAAGGCAAGATAGAAGGCAAAAAGAAATCTACTAGTAGTATAATAGATTTGTGGAATACTGAAACCCTTAAAAAAAAAAAAAAAAAAAGCCAGATAGAAAATACTATTCGTTTTTTTTTCTTTTTTTTAATTAATTAATTTTTTTTTGTTGCAGTTTTGGCCAGGGTCGGGTTCGAACCTGCCACCCTTGATATATGGGACTGGTGCCCTACTCACTGAGCCACAGGCACCACCCAGAAAATACTATTTGTTAACATAGAAAGAATGGATCTAGTCACAGATAAATCAACGTCAACAATTGAAAGCAGAAAAGAATTAAACAATATCTTCAAATCATTACAAGAAAATATTTGTATACTTAAGATCCTCTACTAACCAGCAAAGAATAAAGGTGAAGTAAAAGTCTTTCAGATGAATATAATTTAAAAGAATTTAACAGATTTCAGGTAAGAATGCACAAGAACAAGAAGAGTGAACACAGAACAGGGGCCGTTAAAAAACACTTTAGCTATATCCATTATGCTTTTGTTCTATTTAAAGAAAACATATAATCAAATGTTAACCATCACTAATGTTAGGTGGCAGTAATGTGAGAATTTGTTGTGTTCTTTTCACTGTTCTGAAGTTTTTTAATTTATATATATGTGTATATACATGTAAATATGAAAGAGATTATCAATGAACTCTCATGAGACTCCCCCATGGTGAAACTGACAATGTATTTTTGTGATTATTTTAGGAAATGAAATACTTTTGAACTGTCATTTACTGTACATTACAAATATCTATTGTTTATCAGACATGTTGCCAGACCCTGCATGAGAGGCAAAGGTAACGAATGTCATAGCCCTGTCTCAAGCAGTTTATAATATGATAGGGAGGGTTCAAGTCCCAGCACAGTTGCCAAATATATATATATATATATGGTAGGGAGGTGAAAGTGGCACACAGGTAACTATCATTTATAATTGCAATTTAAATTCCCAATGAAGACAAGATTAGATAAGCAGAAGAAATAGCAAAGGAACCATTATTACTTTCTCCATATTTAAATTATTATTATATGTATTAATGTTTATAATTTCAAAATTTGGTTCATTGTCCCTGGACAAAATATGACTTGTTAGTCCTAGAAAATTGCTGGTAAATTATGAAAATGACATAAACTTGCCATTTAGAAATCGCTAGTAACAATTCACTGTGCCTTTTTTTTTTTTCCAAAAAGAAAGAAATGAGCATCTCTTTGCTTTCAGGTATATTTTTAAGATAACAGGAGGTGGACCACTAACAAAGCAAGAAGATAATATATGACTGTCAACTGGAAAAACAGTAAGAAAAATGAACTTTTTGAGAAGGAGCTCAAAATCTCATATTGCAAGTGATTTTTCGGACAGACTCAATTTTTTTTCCATACCTGGACTATTCCCTTTTACTCCCAAAGTACTTAATGTGTTTTAAAACTATAACTTAGTATTTTCACATCATATTCCACGTAACAGGCAAAAGGGAAGCAACAAGATTTCGTTAGCCTATAGAATAGCTATATTCATGTGGGCTTATAGACAGGATTATTTAATTTTTATTTTAACAAAAGGCAATTTTAAAATTAAATATGGTTTTAATATGTTTGATTATTGACCTGAGTGTTTTAAAATTTGAATGTAGACAAGTAAACAAGCTTATACTATCCTTGCTGAAGCTGGAACCACACTGTTTTTCCAAGAGGAGCCTCTGTGGTGTTGTAAGTCATTGCTAAGGAGAGGTGTTATGATAATGGGAGACTCAGGAGTATTAGGGACCTATGAACAGGGGAAAGCCTGAGAAGGCATGAAGGAAATTGTCTTGAGATATGAGAACCTTTGTGTGTGGGCATCTATCAGCACCTTTCATGATAAAAGCAAGTAACGCTATTGGTACAGTCAGGAACTGTTGCTGACAAGAGTGATGGTCGTGTCCTCCACAAAGTGTAGAATGGGAGAGGAACAAGAGTCCGTGGTTTTTCCCCCTTTTCAGAATTTGCTGGTATCAAAATGATGTAGTGGAAAAAACAAAACTTCTGAATACATCTGATAGGAATTTAAATTCTGGTCCCTGTTGCTGAACCTGGGACCTCAGAAGCACTTTATTTCACTGTTCCTGCCTCCGTAAAATGGGCATTAGACTTTCTTCCCTTCAATGCGGGTATGGGGATCAGAAGTAGTACATATATAGTACCTACCCTCTAGCATGCCCACAATATATGATAGTTGTTATAATTAAATTTTTGGTTGGTAATGTCCTTCTAATTGCTTTGAAATTACAGTTCTTCTTCTAGTCTACATTCTATGTACTAACTAAATTGAACTACATATGGCCCCTCAGAAACCATAGATATGTGCACATGAAATATGAGCAGGAGCAATAAGATAATGTTCATAATACTCACTGCTGGCAACAGTGGTGTCTCTTAAAATATTTGAGGCCAACACGTGCTCTTTGTGGGCAGGTGCCATGGAAATCAATATGTTGTCAAGAGGACTAACTTGAGTCCGAGATAAACGCATTCTCTCCTACATATCTAGGACTAGCTTCTCAGGTGGCTGAATTTTTCCATTTGTTGGATACACTGGTCAAACATTCTCTACTTCCTGCTTTAAATTTCTGAAGTCCTAGAGACTGAGCTCTTAATTTATCAATCAATTTCAGAGCCAAGTAACCATTTGGAGACATCTATACTAAAGCAATCAGTTTAAAAAGCTGTAGCCAAACTATCGATCCGGCACTAAGTGATTCTGCCCATGATGGAGTTACTTCCTACCCTCTTACACAACTTAAAAATCAGATACAAATAAAACAATTACCTTCAGGCTCTAGACAAGAAGCAGTGTGAGATTGTGATCCCAGATTAAGGGAATAAAACACGGTAAATGCTAGAATTACTCTGGATTTCTGCTTGGGGCACTTTCTAGATTGAAGCACAGGAAGTAAAAACAAAGAACACAGTGGTCTTGCTGCATTGAGAAAAGCAAAAGCTTTTGGAGAAAAGATCAGTGACTTAAAAACCTAGCAATAGAAACCCATGCACACTAAAGCACACAGAGAGAAAGGGAAAAAGTAATTTTGAAAAACAGATCCTGGGTGCGTCTGGAACAATGTCATACTCTAATATACATGTAATTATAGTCCCAAAGAAAGGAATGAGTATAGGAAAATATTTGAATAAATTATAGACAAAAATCTTTCTGAATGTGGTGGAAACTATACATCTACAAATCAAAGAAAATAAGCCTCAAATAAGAAATAATTGAAATCATGTCAAGGCACATCATAATAAAACTTCTAAAAACCAGCAATGAAGAGAAAATAATAAAGCAGACAGAGAAAATAAAAGAATGACTACAGACTTTATGTCAGAAAAAAAGGCAAGATAGAAAACAGTAATATGGTATTTTCAATATCTACAAGAAAATGCTACCAAAATGGAATTCTATAGCTAGCAAAAATACTCTTTCAAAGTTATGATGAGGTATTGGAATTTATCCCAGGAAAACAAGAGTGGTTCAACATACGAAAATCAATCAATGTAATATACTACATTAATAGGATGAAGGAAAAGAAAAAACACGCGATCTTCTTAGCTTATCCACAAAAAGCATTTGACAGATGGTAAAAACACTCGACAAAATTGGGATGAAAGAAAACTTCCTCAACATGATAAATGACATCTATTAAAAAAAAAACATAGCTAGCATCAGGCTCAATGAAAGTTTTCAGTTCCTAAGATCAAGAAAAAGACAAGAATGCCCACTTCTGCACTTGTATTCAATGTTGTATTGGAACTTAAAGCCAGAGCAATTGAGCAAGTAAAAGAAATTAAAGATATCCATTGAAAAGGAAGAAGTAAAACTATCTGCATGTGCAGATGTCACAATCTTATATACAAATAATATACTATAGTATAATATTTTACTATATAGAAAATAGTTTAAAGAAAGAAAGAAAGAAAAAACGCCTATTAAAAAGAAAAGCCTGTTAAGCTAATAAATGAATGCCATGAAGTTGCAGGATACAAGATCAATGCACTAAAATCAGTTGTATTTTATATATGTATACACACATTCACTGTATATAAGCAATAAACTATTTGAAAACAAAATTAAGAGGAAAATTTTATATCAACAGCATCAAAGTCTACAATATTAGGAATTAATTTATTCAAGAGTGTATAAGACATGTACAGTGATGTACACTGAAACTCCAAAACTTTTCTGAAAGAAATTAAAAACGTAAGTAAATGGAAGGACATTTCTGTTCATGGGTTAAAATACTTAAATGTTAAGATGGCCATAATCCCCAAAGCAATCTACGGATTCAATACAATCACTACCATAATGTCAATGGTCTTTTTCAATCACTAGAGAAATGCAAATCAAATGTGATGTGATATACCACTTAGTGCCCACTGGGATGGCTATAATAAAAATAATTTTTTAATCCTGGAAGAAAATAACAAATGTTTTCAAAGATTTGTAAAAATTGGAACCCTCAGACACTCCTGGAAAAAATATAAAATTGTGCAGCCACTGTGGAAAACAGTTTGGTGGTTCCTCAAAAATTTAAACCTAGAATTACCATATGACCCAGCAACTGCCTTCCAAAAGATTTGAAAACAGATATTTAAATATACATACACAAATATTCATAGCAGCACTATTTACAATAGCCAAAGGAACTCTCATACATTGCTCATCGGAATGTAGCAATAAAATGGCACAATCGCTTCCCAAAACAGTTTAACAATTACTTAGAAAGTTGACTTACTCTTTCCATACAACCCAGTAATTCCATTCCTCAATATTAACTCAAGAGAAAAATTACTTGGCATATAATATTGGTTATAATTTAATATTCTGCATGTATTTTATTCTAAATTACCAAAGCCTAGAAATAACCCAGATGTTTATTGATATGTAATGGATAAATAGGGGGTATTACCTTTGTACAATGTACTATTACTGGGTGATTAAAAAGGAATAAACTTCTGTCTGGGCACAGTCGCTTACACCTGTAATCTTAGCACTCTGGAAGCCAAAGTGAATGGATCACTTGAGTTCACAAGTTGCATATGAGCCTGAGCAAGAGTGGACCCTGTCTCTAAAAAATAGCTGGGCATTGTAGTGGTTGCCTATAGTCCCAGCTACTCAGGAAGCTCAGGCAAGAGAATCGCTTGAGCCCAAGAGTTTGAAGTTGCTATGAGCTATTGCTGTGAGCTATGACGCCATGGCACCCTACCTAGGGTAACAGAGTGAGACTCTGTCTCAAAAATAGTAATAAATAATTAATAGGAATAAACTTACCTCAACTGCTATGATGGTTACATACATCTACATGTTTGCCAAAACTCATGAAATTTTCCCCTTAGAATTGTGCATTTTATCTTATATAAATTATACCTTCATAAAATTTCTTTAAAAAATAAAAACAGCAGGAGATACATATTTAATACTATTTATGTGGTATAGCTCCCAAGATTGTGTATTTAACAAATACGTAGGAGAATTTTTTCCGTGCTGAGTCATTTCATGGAACCTGAGGCACATTTCTTCCTGGCAGACAAATAGGAATAAAAAGAAGAGAAACTTTTTTTTGTGTTATAAAAACCTTACATTACCTGATTCCCAGCTATCAATTAGAAGCTTTCAGGAAAGCACCAAGAGCAGAGATCAAAGTCAGATCCAAAAGCAACTTCTAATTCATTGTGAAAGAAAACCTTAGAAAATCAGTTTTGATTATGACAAAAAATAGTGCACAGGGCTCTGAATCATAGTTCTAAATATCAGAGGCACTAAGAATATGTTTTTTGAACATTATCAATCAAACAACTTGGAAAGAAATCTTCTGAATCACCATGGAAGTAAGAGATGCTGACCACAGAGGGTTCTGACCTTTATCACGCCTCAGAAATCGCACGATTGATCCCTAAGAGTTTTAACACATAGTTTGATCAATAGAATCATAACTGTATCAGGACGAAAATACAGAAGATTTCCTCCTCTATGCTTCTTCCTAAAGGAAGTGAGGAAATTATGTCACCAGAAAAAGAAGAAATTACCCTAGTTCCACTCAACAAGTTGATTTATTGGACTTTGAACTGCTAAGATGACCTCTTGAGAATACATTTTTCAAAGGTCTGGTATGAGTCAGGAGGCTACATAGAGTAAGGAGAGGAAGACTGAGCTTGGGTCAGAGTTTGGAATCATGGCTCTGCACTTGATGGAGTGTGACCTTGAGCAGTAGTACTATATTGAGGGGTTGGGCTGGCTTAAAGGATCTGATAGGGTAGATAATCAGTACTACCACTCAAGATCATGGTGAGAATTAAACAAGAGCATAAGTGCCTATAGCAGTGACTGGCACAAAGAATATTTGGGAAAAAAGTAGATATTTGTGATGGACTGAATCATGTTCCCCATAATTCATACAGTGAAGCACTTACCCCAGAACCTCAGAATATGACTATATTTAGAGACAGGCCTTTAAAGGGGTAATTAAGTTAAACTGATCCCTTTAAGGTGAGCCCTAACCCAAGCTGACTGGTGTCCTTATAAGAAGAGGGAATTTGAACACACAGAGGCACTTGGTGCACACACCTGGGGAACAGCCCACGTGAAGATGCAGCAAGAAGGCAGCCATCCACAAGCTGAGGAGGGAGCCCTCAAAAGAAGCCAAAATGTGACACCTTGATCTCAGACGCCCAGCTTCTGCAAGAAATAAATTTCTGCTGTTTCAGCTGCCCAATCTGTGGTATTTTATGACAGTCTTAGCAAACTAACTCAGTGTTTAATTCCAATTGAGCTTTATATTCAAGCAATGAGGAACAAGTATCTGTAAGAAATGTGAGGCACAAACTTTCTCAATGGCAGTTGTGGATTCTATAAGAACAAATAAAAGAAAGAACATTTCCTGATGCTCTACCAACAATATTCTAAAAGACATATAAAATACCACATTCCTTAGAAGGTTTAAAAGTAATACCCTACTGGTCAGTGGCCTGAAGTCCCTGGAGCCAAAACGTTTGAGGACCACTGCCCTGAAGCTTGCCTTCCTGGAAGTAGTTTCAAATACAAAAAAATAAGAACAGAGAATGAGATCCAGATCTTTTTTTTTTTTTTTTTTTAATTTCAGGTTACTGTAAGGATATAAAGAACCAGGTCATAATTTTTGAAATTTTTTGGTAGACTCCCTCTTGTAGTTGTGTCCTGCACCCAAAAGGTGTACCATACCCCACTACTTTGTACCCTTTAAGTGGCAGCACATCAATCTCCCCTCTCCTCTCCCTACTCCCTTATTCCCCCGCCCCCAACTTGAATAGAATTAAGTTTTTCTCCTGTGTGGGTATGTGTTAGATCATCTACTGGCTTCATAATAAAATTAAGTACATTGGATACTTGCTTCCTTGTGATTCTGTATTAAGAAGAATGTGTTTCAGCTCCATCCAGGTTAATACAAAAGATGTAAAGTTCCCATCTTTTTAATGGCTGAACTCCATGGTATACATATAGCACAGCTTGTTAATCCATTCCTGGGCTGATGGACATTTAGGTTGCTTCCACATCTTGGTGATTGCAAATTGATCTGCAATAAAATTCTAGTGCAAATGTTTTTATGATAAAATATTTTTTTCTTCTGGGTAGATGTTAGTAGTGGGACTGCGGCGTCAAATGGGTGATTTAATTTCAGAACTCTTTTTATTCTATGCTCATTATGTCCTAAAATTCTCTAGAAGGAGTCAGGGTGCCCCAGTGCTAATCTCCTACATTCCAGTGTACCTTTAATCTCACAGATGTGACCAGGTTTATCCCATGGCCCCAAGAGGGATGCTGGACGGCTCTAGGCCAGTTACCGAGAAGAGGAGCTCAAGTGTTCTTCCATCCTGATTGATGAAACAGTGAGCACAGAGAAGTTCTGCTCAAGGAATTAAGAAAGTAGAGATACCAGAAGTACGCAAACCAACAAATGCCCTACTTTTACCTGGAAAAAGAAAGAAAATGGATTGTGGGATTCAAAAGTAGATAGACTTCGTGTTGCTTCCTGGCAACACCCTAAAGCAAAATTAGTTCTGCTTTGAATGCCAAGCTTTTAAAAGAGAACAGGAAGAGTAAACAGGACAATTAGGCAGAGAAAGACGCCGCTAAGAAAAGTGAAGAGAACAGGCTCTGTCAGGCCTCTCTCCAGGAGAGCAAGGGGTGGAAAGGACGCCACAGATTGTCCCAGTGCTGTGATGGCAGTGCGAGACAGTTCCTTTGGGGGGAAAACGTCTCCTTCTTGTGCTCATGCTCTGAATGTGCCCCCGGCTCTCTAATCACACACACCAGCCCACTGGCAGAATGGTGAAGGTATCTGGCATTTTCCAAACCTGACTGGGCTAGCAAAAAAGCCACCTATCCATCATCCATTCAGCCGGCGGGTTAACTCATTTCTGTGAACCTGAGGGATGTTCCTTCAGAGTAATGCGGGTGACAGAAGAATACAAATGACCTGTTTACAGATGTCAGTATACAGCAGAGCAGCTAGCTAGGTAGACAGCCTGGAAACATTGACAGATTTTAATATCTGCTGTCTGGCCATGGGAATGTGTACATAGACACGCAGACTCACCCATGACCTTGGAGGGGCATCTCCTTTGTTCCTCAGTCTTCCAGCAAAATAAACTTTAGCTATATTGAAAAAGCACTTACCTAGCTTAGATTTTTTTCATTCTTCCCTTCAATGATGTTGGTGGGCAGCCAACTGTGTACCAGGCACTGAGATGGGTCCCAGGGGTTCAAGCACGAATATTTCCAGCTACTCACCTCCACCAGGAACCTAAGAAACAACCAACATAGCTGATGACCCGAGAGGGACTTAGGGACATTGTGGGAGCCTTTTACTCTGTGGAGCAGGGAAATAAGGAAGATTTATTTATGAATTTAGAGTCATTCAATAATTGTAAAAACTTCCAGAGAGGGGGAAATCTTATAATCTTCATGAATACTGTAGACAGGGAAGGAGCTCAGGAAATGTCACCCCAAAATATGACCCTTTAATATAAAGAATATTTTGAATTAAAGACCCTTGCTCAGTGGGAAGTAATCATTCCCTTCCGTTCTCTCTTCAGTGGGGGTAATCCTGAGACTCAGGCTACCATGTTCTTTGTACCCCCCAAGCAGGAACTGTATTTCCAGCTCTCTTTTTACCTCATCCCACACGACAGCCTCTGGGAAAGCAGAGAGGCTGGTGTTAGGATGAGATAGGGAGAGACACACCCTTCCTAGCCCCACAGGACTGTATAGATGAGAAAGAAACAGAAATGGCAGGGTGGAAGAGACAGTAACAGAACAGAGTGCAAGTCGCTGTAGCAGGAGGTACAGGCAAGTGGAGGGAATGGCGTGAGAGGCGGACTTATGAACGGGAATCCAAGTCATATTTTGGCAGATCATCTTGAGGCTTCCCTCTCTTCATGGACAGGTAGCTGGCCTAGAAAAATAGCTTGGAAGAGCCTCAAAGGGCCTGCATCTTGGTAGAGGTAAGGGAGCCAAACAAAGGAGGTGCCCGGGGCTCAGAAGGCTCTGTAGACCCATCAGGGGCTGAATAGAGACCAGTTAAACCAGCGCTCTGGCCAAGGCCAGGAAGATGTAACCATGAGTCATATCAGCCTCCAGCTATAGCTATGAACAAAGCCATCCAGCATCCATTTAGCAGAGGCTAGGGACCAAAAACAGGCTGTAGAGATCAGAGAAGGCGGGTCTGAGGCCCTCCACTCTGCTGGCAGGATTTCACACGGCGGGCGCCTCTCGGGTGCACCCAGACAGCATGTTGGTGAAGATAAGCAGAGGGAGCCGACCTGCCAAACATTCAGCCTCAGAGGGTCTGCTCAGATTACTGGATCAGCAAAGGATGTCACCAACATGTTCCCAGTGGTTGCCTAAGACAGAATTTCAAGTGAGTTTTACTTTCTTCTTTACATTTATGCATCTTTTGGATTTTCTACCATGATCTTGAATTACTTATATAGCCATAATAATATGCTGTGTTTGTCATACTAAGATGACTGGATCAGACTAAATTAGTTCTTCCCCTTTACATACATGCATACACACGCGTCCTATCCTCCTTCCTGTTTAGAGGGTGGAGGCTCTAAAAATGATCAGTAATATGGGGAAGATAAAAGTTACATTTTCCGTGAAGTCTCAGCTTACAGTGAAAAATTTGCAACCACATTCTACATACATTCCTATGGCACACACACACCCACCTCCCCAGCAGCCATATCTGGAACTCCAGTTTGTGACCCCTCCTTGTGACTTCCCATTCCCCTTGCCTCTCAGAGACAAATATCCCATGATTCTTAATTTCCTGTGGGCTTGCCATGCTCTTGCACTTGGTCTTTATTTACCTTTCTCACCCTTTGCTGGTTCTCCTTATTGAGATAAGGATTCAGAATGTCTAAAAAGAAAGAGGAGGGGGCAGATTCAACAACTGCTTCCTTTGTTTCTTTTGTAATCTTTGCAGATATCCAGCCAAAGGCGTAGTTCTTACTCAACATCCCGAGTAACCTTTAACTAAATTGCTCAAGGTATCCAGCAAGCAGAAGACAGGGCTCCAAACAAAGAGGTTGAGCAAATTAAACAAAAATGGTCCAATTCAACAGTCTCTACATAGACTCAGTGACAGGAAAAAGTTAGCCCCTTAAGGTGGGCAAAATGATCGGGGATAAAAAGGAACAAAGCTGAAATGGTCAGAGTGAACTCTCAAGGTACAAATAATAATAATAATAAAGGAAATAAAAAATAATTAATAATAATAAATAGAGGAAAAAGAAGAACTTGCCCCCTGAGGAAGTGGGGCGGGAGCAGGAGCCAGCAGAAACCCCCAGCAGGTGCGCCTGGCACTCTCACAGCAGAATTTGTCAGGGACTTCCTCTGGCTCTTCTCTGAGGGCTCTTGAGTCACTTCCCCAGGTCTCTGAGCTGGGAGTACCAGAGCCTATTCAGCACAGGGTCATGACCGTGGCACAGGCCAGTTTGGAACCAGGGAGAATGCCAGACTTCTATTTTTTCATTAAACATTATTTCTTCCACACCCCAAATCACAACTTGCCTCTTTGCCACTGGCTTTGTGCTATTGAGTCTCTTATTCCCTGGCATCCAACCATTCTCACCTTGTGCTCCCCCCATTCTAAGGGGTGCTTCTTACTTGTCTCTGGTGCCCTGTCTTCAGCTGAGCTGTACTGTACACCAGACTGTTTGCCTCTGACCACTCTGTCCAAGTCCCTGAGATCCTTTGTGATCCTGTTTTCTAAGATACCAGCATGACCTGACTCATTGCACCCCTGACAACCTCCCCGGGTCAAGCATTCCTCTCTGTCACAAAGCTCCTAGAAGGCTCAGCTAAAGTGTGATTTTGCTCCCCCCAGGGAACATTTGGCTTTGTCTGGAGGTATTTTTGGTTCTTACAACTGGGAGTGGGAGGGTTATTACCAGTATCAAGTAGGTAAATAGCAGAGATGCTACTAAGAATCTGACAATAGCCAAATACCCCTCACACAAAAAATTACCCAGCCCCAAATGTCACAGTGCCATTTCAGGGACACCTACCCCATGGGTACCTCCAGGAGGAGGCATATCTTAGCCTGTCCCTCTGGCCCATCAGTCAGACATCCTCCTCCTCTTTTTCCAAGAAAATTAAGTCATGGGATTGAAGAACACAAATGTTGGAATGGCCTCATTTCACAGATGAGGAAGCTGAGGGCCCAAGGGAAAATGCTATTCCGCCAAGGTCAAGCAGTCAGGCTGAGCTGTCTCAAACTTAATGTTCTGTTACAGTTAAAATCTCCCCATTAATCTATCTGGAAGGCATTTTATTCAGAAACAGAAGCTAGGTCAGTCTGACAGGACCCACTCTTGACAATTCTACACCATGTTCTTCCGTTGTCTCCAAAGGACAACACAATGTCATTCTTCAGGCAGATTTGTGAATTATTTTTAAATTGTTTGATGTCCATGTTTCCCTGTATCATTAAAAAAAAAATGCTAATGTCATTCCCTGTGTATCTGGATTTGCTTGGTTTAATTATTGTGTGCTACCTTCCAATGCATTTTCCCTGGATATTCCTGCATTCTAAAGCGTTTTTCCACAAGGCAACACATCCCAGTGGCCACAAGTGTCTGTTCCATAGTGACACACATTCAGCATTTTGTGAGTTCTTCTCAGTTTTGGTGATAGAAACTCAATTCAGACTATTTAAAGACTAAAAGGAGAATTCGGAAGCACCCTTATTTGGGAAATTCAAGGTTATGGGTGGCTTCAGGAATAGCTGAATCTGGGAATTCAAACAATGACTTCACAGTTTATTTTCCCTAGAATCTTTGAAGGGAGTATGGTTCTGTTTTTGTTTTTAAATAATCATTCATCATTTCATTTTTTAATATATTTTTTCAGAATATAAGGGGTACACACATTTTGGCTACATAATTTGTTTTTGTACAGACTGAGTCAAAGCTATAAGTGTGCCCTTCACCCAGCTGGTGTGCACTGTGACTGTTAGATGCAAATTTCCTCTTCCTCTCTTCCCTCGCTCCCCTATGGTTGGTTTTTGGTGAGTTTTACTTCCATATGTACACGTAACTGTTGATCAATTAGTTCCAATTTAGTTTTGAGTACACGTGGTGTTTTTTTCTCCATTCTTGGGATACTTCACTTAGAAGAATAGTTTTCAGTTCTATCTAGGTTGTCACAAAAGATACTAGATCACCATTTTTTTTCTTTTATGGCTAAGTAGTAAGGAGTATGGTTCTATTAATACCTTGATTTCAGACTTCTGGTCTCCAGAGCTGTAACAGAATACACTTCTGTTGCCTTAAGCCACTAAATTTGTGGTAATTTGTTGCAATAACTCCAAGAAGCTAAGATAGGGTCATTATAAATAAAGCCATTGAAAGTCATGTACAACTTTTTATATAGTTATGTCCGTTTTCATTTCTCTTGAGTAAATACCATTTGAATAGATCTAATGTTATATGATTGTGGTTTCAATTTGTATTGCCCTAATGACTAAGGATGTTGAGCATCTTTTCATGGCCTTGTTTTCCATTCATATCTTTTTAGGTGAAGTGCTGTTTCAAATATTTTACTCATTTGTATTGGATTTTGTTTTGTTTGTTCTGTTCTTAGGGTTCTTTGCATATACTCGATATAAGGGTTTTTTTTTATCAAATACGAGATTTTCAAATATTTTGTTCTACTTTGCCACTAGTATTATCTTCTTAACAAGGCGTTTATAAGACCAGAGGTCTTAGTTTTGATAAAATTTAAATTATCAATGTTGTCTTTTATGGATTATGTCATTAGAGCCATATCTAAAAAAATCATTGCTAATCCAACCTTACGAATATTTCCTGCATGCTGTCTTCTAAAAGTGTCTAGTTTATGGTGTTACATTCTATAGTTCATTTTGTGTTAAATTTTTAATAAGATATAGGTTTTTTTTCATATTCATATTCAATTGTTGCATCATTATTTGTTGGAAAGAGTATTCTTCCACCATTGAATTATCTTTGCAACTTGGTCTAAAATCTATTGGGAAAAAAAAAAAAATCAATTGACCCTATATCTTTGAGTCTATTTCTCTATCCTGTTCCACCAATCTATTGATCTATCATTATACCAATCCCACATTCTTTTGATTTATACATTTTACTATAAGATATGAAGCTGGATAGAAGTCCTCCAATTTTTCAAATACGATTATAGATATTTTACATTGCACTTCCACATTAATTTGAGAATCGGCTTATTAATTTCTACAGCAAACTATGCTGGTATTTGATTGGGATTGCATTTAATCTACAGATTAACAAGGGAACTGAACATCTAGAAAATTTGTTCTCTGATTCACGAACATGTCATATCTCCTAAATTGTTTATCACTCTTTAATTTCTCTCAGCAATGTCTAACTTTTCATGCACAGTTGCGTGTACAACTTTAGTTAATATGATTCCTAAGCATTTTATATCTGGAGATTCAACCAGGGAAGTATCTGCTTCCAAACTTATTCAAGTTGTTAGCAGAAGTTACTTTGAGTTCATCCTCATCACCAGAATGTCACCTGTAAGTCCTTACTATACTGGTTTCCTCAGCATGGCTACTTACTTCATTAAGCCCACTAGGAGATCTCTACAGCAAGTCTTCTTCTTGCACAGCAAAGTTGTACATAATGGGAATATAACCACAGGAGTGATAAGGGAAGTATACAAGGATGTGAATACTAAAAAGTGATTATTAGGAATCACTTAGGGTCTGTCCACCACAGATTATGACATGGGTTAGTAGAATTCTGGGTTCCAAGCAGTCTGTACTTAGGAGCAGGTGTACGCCTACGTGTATGTGTGTGTGTGTGTGTGTGTGTGTGTGTGTGAGAGAGAGAGAGAGAGAGAGAGAGAGAGAGAGAGGAGTGGGGGGGGATCATTTCTTAAGTAGAGGGAGAATGATCAGCCCCTTCCAGGCTGCAGTCATTTCCATTTACAATTGTCATCT
Organism: Loris lydekkerianus; assembly: GCA_963574355.1. Lineage (NCBI taxonomy): Eukaryota > Metazoa > Chordata > Mammalia > Primates > Lorisidae > Loris > Loris lydekkerianus. Next base: position 32,160 of record CAUYPK010000802.1, on the reverse strand, counting down.
CCCTGTCTCATTGATCATTACACATGATAGTTTCGTGTGTCAAGTTGGCAAGGAAACAATACCCAGTTATTTAATTAAACACACTAGGTGTTGTAGTTGGAGTATTTTGTAGATGTAGTTAATATCTATAATCAGTTGACTTTAAAAAGGGAGATCACTCTTGATAATGTAGGCTGACCTCAATTTGAGGCCATAAGAGCAAAAGCAGAAGTTTCCCAAAAAGAAAGTGCTCAAGAATGTAGCATCTGGTCTGACCTGAGTCTCCAGCCTGCTGTGCTGCCCTGTGGATTCCAGACTTGACAGCCCCCACAACTGCAGGAGCCAATTCCCCAAAACAAATCTCATAATGAATACATAGATATTCTATTGTTTCTTTCTCTAGAGAACTCTGACTGATAAGCCATATATTTGTTAAAATTTTTCATCTGGCCGTAGCTTTCTTCCTGTTCTTTTTACTTTTGTGAGTTTATAGCTGTTTAAAACCCCTTTACTATTATTTTAATGTCATCTTTCAAGGGAAACTACACAACTCTGGGCTCTGTCTTAAACTAGATGTCAAGATAAAGATTGCTTGGTTAGGTAAGGTTTGGACCTCTAGATGCAAATATGTCATTCTCATGTTTTTATTTTCTTCTTTAAATAAATTTCTTTAAAATTTTCTTAAAATAGGGGGGAGGATGGGTGGAGGGAGCGTAATTGGTGGGATCACACCTACAGTGCATCTTACAAGGTACATGTGAAATTTACTAAATGTAGAATATAAATGTCTTAACGCTATAACTAAGAAAATGCCATGAAAGAAAATGCTGTTAACCAGTTTGATGAAAATATTTCAAATTGTATATAAAACCAGCACATTGTACCCCATGATTGTATTAATATACACAGCTATGATTTAAAAAAAATTTTTTCTTAAAATAATACTACTCATATTGGAGGCATAAAAGAGAAAGGCTAAAGGGAAAATCATGATTAGATGCAGCAATCTAATTTCCAAACACATTTCTTTAATATCTACTCAGCAAAAGAGCACACGAGAGAAACACAGGTAGTTTACAGGAACCATAATTCATTCAGAATAACCAGCTGTCACTGGGGAGAAGCAGAGGCAGCTTTAGTTGAATTTAATGTGATGCCCTAAGGAAATCTCTTTCCATTGACTTTTTAACACAAAAATTCTAGAATTTTACACCAGTTTTTCTGCTTATTTAATGCATTCACAAAAAAGCGTGAATGGGTTTAAAAAAAAAATTAAAAGCAAAGCATCAACTGGATTGGCAATTAACCCAGCCATTGCTGCTCGTGGGCAAGCAGGGACAAGAAAGCATTTGACGGTCAATATAGACATTACTGAATAGTGGCAGGAAGACCTTAGTACTTCAGCCAGATGTGGTTCTCTCTACCTGCTGAAAAAGTAAAATTTATGTATGCCCATTGCTGCATTAACACGGAGAAAACAAAGATTTTTAATGTTCAAGACTTCCCTGGGCATTCACAACAGCTGTGATAGGCATGTTTGCAGCATAAAGTCACACATCTGTCTACTCCAGGATTGCATAAATCTATGTAGTAGCCAACAGGAAAAGAAATAGCTACCTAAGTACATGGGCATGTGGTCATTAAAATTTCAAATTCTACTTTGAATTTTTTACTGATATATTGACAGTTCTGTGCAATGTTGATGACAACTAACATTATTACATTCTCCCTATATATAAGTCCTGTTCTAAGTGATTTTCATGTCTTGTGGTGTCTCCTTATCTCTAATCGCTTTTGCTTCAGACTCATCCTAGCAGAGGAGGTCTGTTTATCAGACCATAGCAGGTCTCAGTTTACTGATCCTGTTTTATTTCTGCTGCAGTTCTGGAGACAACAGGATGTGACTGTCATTCACCCATTGAGACTTTTTTTTAATCTTAAACTTCCATTAACTCTGTCCACTTGAGTTCACATACACAGGCACGCACCTTCAACTCTCTCCCACTCATTCAGCTTCAGCCTTTCCAACACTCTTTATAATCCTTTCCTGACCAATCACCTAATGTCAACTTAAGCTTTAGTTTATTGCCATGAAATTCACCCTTAATAATTGGCATTGATCTTATAATTACAGCAGTAGTTCTTATAACTAGATTTCTGGAGGGTGGCTCACAACGATTCTTTTGTTCCTTAACTTAATAAGAATTTCTTGATTGCCTGTTCCACACCCAGAATATTGCTCTTCACTGTAGGAAACAAACACCTATAAGATCTGCCTCTGCTTACAATGCAGGCAAGAGAGAAAAGACATGAAACAATCAGGGAAAGTCATAAAATAATCAAAGGTGCCAAGTTGAAGATAAATTTCCCTTTTGAAAATCTTCCACTGCCACCTCCACTCACACCTGCTCCTGAATTTCTACCAGCTATTTTTCTCCTCCCTTTCCTTTCTCATATGTAGATCTCTCTGCCAGAGCTTCCCTGGTCTTGAATTTAGTCAGTTAGCCAAGAGATGAGATCTCATCAATGTGGATGCTTTGGTAGCTCAGCACAGTAACAAACTCTCAGTAAAAGTCCTGGGAACGACCAGATATACCCGCAGTGATGGAGTTGTATCCTTAGTTTCCATTTTCTCTTTGGATTTTTTCAGGAGGCATAGAGAGTGAAGAAGGGGGAGGGGGGGGTATAAGAGGGAGAGAGAAGGCACAGCTCGTGACCCCAGCTCTGGCACAGCATAAAGCCCACCTGGGTGGTGACCAGTGCTCTGCATAGAGGTCTGGGTTTTTTGAATTGTTGTATCTTATTCCCTTCTTCTGTACTTCATGTACTTCATTTGCAAGAACAACACTCAGATAATGGTGAACATCAGGAACTTGGGGACTTGGCTCATATCCTTCAATACCCCCATATGTTTTAGTGTTGCAGGAGCTGAAAATCTAATGGAAGTCAGATGATATAGAAACATAACCAATTATTGTTCCTTTCATGTTTCCCCTTTCTTACACACTGAAGGGAGCATACCACATTACAGAAGATGTTAACATTAGGCTTTTATTTAATTTTTATTTGGGCCTTTACAGCCTTTTCTTTTTTGGTGTAATCACATTTAACAGCATTTAGACTTGCTTTTTGTATAAGAGAGAGGTATGAATATGGCAATCTTTCTGCTCTGCCCCTAGACCCCCGCTGAAGAGGGAGATGTGAATAATGATGGGCTCAGAGGTCAAACTCCCAACCTAAGGGCAACCTGGCCATAGGTTAATGCAGTGGTAGAGAGCAAAAAGGCACTGCCCAGGGTTGCCACACACACTATCTATCTATGGATAGAATTTGGATGGCAAAGTAAGAGAGAATTTACCAATAGTGGATACCAAGAGAAATGATAAAAAAGTGCAAAATCAAGCAGAGACCAAAAGAAAAGCATCGTTACTCAGGCGAAATAGGTTAGGTCAGCTGGATCATGGACCTGCCTGAGTCTTGAAGTACAGCTCCGTGTTTCTCTGGCAATTCAATTTCTCTTCATGCCCCAGGTCTCATAGCAATCCCACTGCTGGAAGCTCCTGACCACTGAATGGCCAAAGTCAATATTCCATTTCCTATTATCATCTGTATGGATGCAGAGAAATGCCCCTTTTCCCCAAATAGTTCACTGAAAGATCAAGTCACAATAAAAGGTTCATTTACAGGAGAGTCACAGAGTGATCCCAATGGGACCCAGACATTTTTATACACTCCTTTTGCCATGAGGGGATGAAGAGTGTAGGTGATTCTGTTTAGGAGAAGAAATTGTTGGTAGGGAGGATGAAAGGATGAGGGAAAGAGATTAACTGGCAAATAATTCTTTTTGCAAATTAAATTAATCTTGAAAGATAGGTGTTACATTTAAAATGACTTGGGCAAGTTCTGGTTGCATTCTTGATTCTCTCCCCTGCAATATAGTACAACAACAGGGCAATCAACTGCTTTTTTTTGTTCATTTGGGTGGGGTTTTGGGGGTTTTTTTTTTTGTTGTTGTTTTTTAGAGAGGTCCTTCTGGTTATACAGATAGAGATTAAACCCCATCCGAGGGCCTATTGCTCTCTACAGGCTTTAATTCAAATACCCTTTGTACAAAGGACTCATATTTTGGGGTGAAATTTCTTGAGCTCTTTCACATTTATTGCTCTAGGTCAGGCGTCCTCAAACTTTTTAAATAGGGGGCCAATTCACTGTCCCTCAGACCGTTGGTGGGCCAGACTATAGTTTAAAAAAAAACAAAAACTATGAAAAATTTCTATGCACAGTGCACATATCTTATTTTGAAGTGAAAAAACAAAACAGGAACAAATACAATCACACCGCCTCATGTGGCCCACGGGCAGCAGCTTGAGGACCCTGGCTCTATGTTCTCAAGTACGGTAATAACTTAGAAGGAAAGCACAGTGCCGTGGATATCATCAGTCACTACCAGGCTTTGATTCCCATCTGCAGCCTTCTTTATTTATAGAAACAGATACAGAGAGAAATCCTCCAAGAAGTTCCCGAGAAGTTGCTAAGAAAAAGCTACAAAAAATCACCTTGTCTTTTCTTCTGGTTGCTGGCAAGTCTGACAATGAAAGTGACACTGAATAAGGCAAAGGCTAGAGGGCGAACAGCTGGAACTATTAAATCTACCTGAAGCCAGTTCTACTTCTGGACTTGTCATTATTCAAGATTAAAGAAAAGTCTGTTGTATTTAAACCCTTTTGAGTTGGGGTTCCTATGACCTTGTTGAATCTGGAGTTGGAGTGCGGCGTTTTCCTTTCTTCTCAGCTGAAGATTCCCCGAATGAGGATGATGAAGTTGGGGGCCCCTGGAGTTTTTTAAACAGGGACCCTGACATCCCACATCCAGGCCTGGCACTTCATCCCTAGTGTGCCAGGAAGCCAAGGTCAGATTCCTAGTTCTTATCTCAGGCTTTGTCCGGAGGCTGCAGGGCACACCAGGGCAGAGCTGCTGCCCAAGGACAATTCCAGAAAGAGAACTGTCTCCACATCTGTCCTGGGGCCTGGCTGTCCATTCAGATCTCCACACCTGGGCCCCACGGCAAGAATCATGTTAAATTCAGGTGACATGAGAGCTGAGGAGATATTTCAAGGTCTCTTTGTCATACTGTAGGATAAACAAATATGAGATGTTTTCTTTAAATTGTGCTTCATATGGAAGAGAAGAAATAAGAGAAAGAAAAGGAAATAAAGGTCTTAGACATGAGAATTGACAGCTCACTAGGACTGCCATAGCAAAGCACCATGGACAACAGGAATTTGTTTTGCTCATTCTTTGGGAAGCTAGAAGTTCAAGATCAAGGTGCCAGCAGGGCTGGTGTCCTTTGCTGCCCCTCTCCTTGAGTTGGAGGTGGTGGCCACACTTATGTTACATGTTTGCGTGGCCTTTCCTGACAGCCCTCTCTGGGTCTCTGTCCTTCTCTGAGGACACTGGTCAGGTCAGATTAGGGCCCACCCTAATGACCACATTTCACTCTATCACCTCTGTAAAGGCCTTACCGCAAATGTAGTCACATCCTGAGGCCTGGGGGTTGGGGCTTCAAACACTTGCATTTTGGGGAAACACAATTCAGCCTCTTAAAAAAAGGAGAGGATTTATGGCACCAGTGGAAAAAGTCCTTCCCAGGCACAGGTCAACCACTGGGTGCCTTCAGCATGTGGCAAATTCGGCACTTTGGGGAGGTGACTGCTTGGCAGGGCACACCTGAAGAAGGTCCTGTGGTGGCCCTGCCCAGGTGCGCCTCCCTCCTGATCTTTCTAAAGATCAGCCTGTGGCTCTCTCTGGGCATACCCCAGCCTATACACTCACCCTCACTAGCAGCCATCCTCGGTGCCATCTCCCAGCTCGGGGCCCAGCCTCCCCAAGATGTTCTGAGAAGGCCTTCTTTGTCCTGAGCCTCAGCTTCCAGCAGAGTCAGCCCATTTGCCCAGAACAACTTGGGCTATTTTAAACCAGTGACTTTTAAAAATAACCACCAACAAGACCTGCTGGAATTCCCCCATATGATTACAAGGCACGGGTTTATCCTCTGACCGTTCTGGCCAGGATGCTAGACTTCTTTAAAGTGTCACACTCTGAGGACTCCCATGGCCAGAGTTGAGCAGCTGTATTTCCACACACTGGGAAGTGCTTTTTTGTTGAATAACTATCAAAACAGATGAATGAGACTCAATTGCATGTCTCCTTTTCATCTGAAAAGTTCTATCTGTTGTGTCAGCTAACACAGGGATTTCTACCAAGGTCTCTTCCAAGCACAACAGGCTGACCCTGAACTCCATGTTGGCAAACCACGGAAAACATCTCTAAAAACTGTCACCGTTCATCAGACTGAGCCTCCCGGTGCTGTCTCATGTCTTCTGTCAGTTTATGTGTGAAAACAGTGGAGGGGACAGCACGTTTCTGTGGATTGTTTTTCTATTTCTGAACACAGGGTGGTGTTCCATCAACATGGCATCTGCTGTGCTGTCAAGTCCATCTCATGTTTCTAGCAAAGTCTTCACTTCCCACAGGGTTGGTTTTTACCTGCTCCAAACCTCTCTGGCTCTGTCTCTCTCAGGCGGTGTAAGGAAGACCTCTCCTCAAAAGCAGCAGGGCAGAAGGTGGGCGTGCCATCAAGGGCTTGCTTTCTCTGGGTTCCCCTTCCATGGGGATCCCTCTGACATGGCGCCTCTGGGCCTCACACAGCTCCCACTCATGCTCTCCCTCCTGTCTCTCCCGCTTTTCCTGGTGGGATACTTGAGAGCCTGGGGAGCAATTTTACTATGACTTGGCTTTCAACATGACCTACAACTTCCACAGAAAGAAGCCAGATGCCAGAATTTTTCTTTTTGACTAGCTCCACAATAATGTTTCCAGAGCTTTCTGCATGTATTCCTGGCACACGGGCCTGCAGGAACACAAAGCTTGAACAAGCCAGCTCGCCTCCAGGGAAGCATTCTGTCTGCCCTGCCCCCTGCCTGTTTCTGGGAGCAGACCCTGCAGGGTAGTCATTCCTCACTTTCCCTCCCTGGACTCAAACTTTCTGGGAAAATTCCCCGGGGAAAAGCGTGATGCTGATGGTGAGAGAAGGCCTTAGCTTGTGGTGAAGATACTTAATTAGGGAAAGTCCTCCAAACTCCATTCAGATGTTTAGGAAATTTGGGGCCACCTAGCTCTCTCTATTCATGCTGTTTGAGTGTCTTCCAAGCTCCTTGTTGGTGGGTTAATGTGATATGAAGATCACATTTCCTAAGATCTCTAACAGCCTAGAAGGCCTCACCATGATCTCCTGACTCAGCTCTGGGGGCCTTTCATCTCCACTGCTGGGCCCAGCTGAACAGTCCCAGTCACTGACAGGCAAGCCTCGCCTTTCGCTGAGCTCATAGCAGATGCATTTGGTAAATTTACTGGAGATAGGAGGAGTCTAGGGGAAGGGTCCTAGTACAGCACACACAGCCATTGGCAAACCTCTCTCCTCTCCCTTCTTCCTCCTTCTTCTTCTTTACCTTTCTTCTTCTGTCTTCTTCCTCCCCACCCCCTTTCCAGAAGAATGGGCACATTTCTCCTGTAGAACAGTAGTGCTCCCAGGAGACCATGACTTGCCACTGAGTGCCCTAAGCTCTTCTAGGGTATTATTCCCAGTTCTTTTCTTAAGAGGAATTCTAGTGCCAGATATTTGTCTAATAATATTAACTACTTTTTATCAATTATATTGGCAATCCCAGAAATGATATCTGTGACCACGGATCCCCAAAGAGGAATCAGACACTGCAGTGTCAAAGGGGGACTTAGTTAATCCACTACCTGCCACCCAGGCAAACTTGGATCAGTGCTTGTATTTTCCTGTTCTAAGTGTTAGAGACACCAACAAATGGATTGTCCAGGATTTCGTGGTGGTGTTTGGGGACATGTCTCAGGAAAAATGACTGTCACTGGACCTTAGGAAATGTCTTTCCTCCCGGGCACTTTCCTGATCCGGTCTCAGGAGGAGCAGAACTGTCAGCCTGAGCTGTGACTCTCCCCCAGAAGTCTAAGACACAGTAAATAAGTAAAATGTAAATGCACCTCATATGGAGAATATTCCACCATTCCTGAAATTTCCAGGGTTCAGAACCAAGCCTTTGTCCTCTCTGTACACAAATCACTCCTTGCTAAGGAGTGTCGGTGCATTCATCTGCTCAGGGTGTCGTGACAAAACTCCACAACCTGGGTTGCTTAGACAATAAGCACTTATTTCTCACAGTTCTGCAGGCTAAAAGTCCAAGATCAAGGCCCCGTCAGGGTGGCTTCTGATGGGGCCTCCTCCTGCCTTGCAGAGACCTGCTGCCTTGCTGTTTCCCCGGGTGGCCTCTTCTCTGTGAGCACATGTGTCTGCTTCTCTTCTAAGGACACAAGGACCCCAACCTGTGATCTCTTTGATCTTTATTACCTCCTTATAGGTGCCACTTCCAAATGTCCCCATGCTAGGGTCAGAACTTCACCATGTGAATTTTCAGGGGACTCCATTCAGTCCACAGCAGCCTAGAATCAAACTTCTCTTCTAGGAGGCACCTTCGAAAAGTGGCCTTGTCAAAACAGCCACCTCTTTTCATAGCACAAATATTAGATAAAGCCATACATGTGAGCTTTCACTTTAATTGCTACATAGCTTCCCAACTCCTTTACAGTCTTTATCTCGTTCATTCTTACCACCCTGTGAGGGAGGCAAGGCAAATACTGTTCCCCTCATTTTGAGATGAAAGAGCAGGCTTGCAGGGAGTAAGCTCCCTTGGGAAATGTCTTTGGCTGGGGAGAGGCAGGGCTGCCCCTGGCTGGAGTTCCCCATCTTGGCCCAGAGCTCCCATGCGGACAAATGCGGCACAGGGAGGCATCAGCATCCACGCACTTGCACAGAAACCTCCTGAGACCAAAGCAGGAAAATACCCATGAGGGAAGACATTTCCGAAGGCCCAGGGACAGTCACTTTTCCAGAGACATGCCCCCACACACCACCACAAGCAGGGTTTTCAAGAACACAGAATAAAAGGATGGGATCAGACACATTAAAATGTCTGCCTTGGTGGCAAGGTGGAGAGTGACAACAAAAGGCTGTAGTTATACAGATAAAAACAGGAGGGGGGGCTGGCTCCAAGCTGGGATGGTGTGACATGAACCAGGGCCTGTGATTAACGCAGCCCTCCACACCTGTGGAAAAGAGGCAGCAATGGCTTGATGCCCAGAATGTCTCTGATACAGAGGATTGGGGACAGCACTTGAAGTCCCCACCCTGGTCTACTAATCTGCTGTCTTATGATAAGCACGGAGGAAGTTTGGAGTTCTGCTGAAGACAGTTGTCATTCCCAAGCCTTACTTCATAACGTCCTTGCCTATTTGGAGCTTTCTCCTGATTGCTATTAGTTAAACGCTTGCTCTTTTGAGAGGCTGTATTTTTCTGTTTGTTTTGGTTTGGTTTTTTGGTTTTTGGTTTGTGGGGGGAAGTTTGTTGTTTATTAAGGGGGATGGTTTGAGACAGGCTCTGGCTCTATCACCCTGGCTAGAGTGCCATGGCATCATCATAGCTCATTACAACCTCAAATTCTTGGGCTCAAGCGATCCTCATGGAGAGGCTGTTTTTTTGAGGTAAGAACACAACTCTGGGGTGAGGTATATCTGATTTTGAAGCCCTGACCTGCCAGGTACCTGCTGTGGCGGTGCCTCTGGTGAGCTGGCTCTTTCACCTGCAACGTGGGACCATAGTAGCTGCCTGTGGGTTTCTTGAGCACTGCCACAATGTATGTCATGGGTCTGGCACATGCGTCTAACACAGCAAGTGTTTGATAAGGGCAGCATCTATTATTATAATTTCTGGTAAAGTGCCAGGAGGAATTGATTGAAGAATCTCACAGCAATGGAATGCATCATTTCAAAGTTTAGAGAGCCACAAGGCAATTAATAAGTGACCAGATTTAGGGACAGGTTTTATCTTAGGGAATTCGTATGTGAAAGTCCTGTGGTTATTAAATATCAGCTGTAATTAAACATATTCATAAAGACTCAGGAGTAATAGCCCATGAACTTTCTTAACTTTTTCACAAATTATGTTGTCAAAGGAATTATCCTGATTCCCTAAAGAAAATACCTAGTTCTTGCAAATTAGAGAGAGAAGGGTGACGTTAGATCAAGGGAAGGTCAGATGCTCTCCTATACTGCTCAGCAGTGTTTAACTAGCTGCTTTTAAAAGAGATAAATAAGAGAGTTATCTGTTCAAAGGATCACAGAGTGTTTCTTGTGGAAATAGAAAACCTCCTTTCTACATTTAAAACAAAAGTACATTCGGCATTAGAAATCATCTTTGTTTTATCCTATTTTCCATGAAGCTTAGTGGCAAATGGTGCCCAGGTTGGCATGTTGTAGGCAAATAACTGTTGTAATTTTTGTTTGTTTGAGTCAGAGTCATTCTGTCACCCTGGCTAGAGTGCCATGGCATCATCATAGCTCACAACAACCTCAAACTCTTGGGCTCCAGAGTTCCTCTTCCTTCAGCCTGCAGAGTAGCTGGGACTACAGGCACATGTCACAATGCCCAGCAAGGTTTTCTTTTTTTCGTAGAAACAAAGTCTCCCTCTTGCTTAGCCTGAACTAGAACTCTTGAGTTCAAGTAATCCATCTGCCTTGGCCTGCTAGAGTGCTAGGATTACGACCATGAGCCATCATGCCTGGGGATTGTTGTAATTGTTATGTGGCTTTTCTAAAAGTCAATTAGAGAATTTGATCCAATTCCCACTTGCCTTTAAATTTTATGTGGGAGGGGTGGACACCGAGGGAGAAAAACAGACACAGACACTGTTACTAGTACAATAGATGTAGGTCAACTCTTTATTGCAGAAAACCTTCTGAGTCCCCAAAGTGAAGTTTCAGAGATGCTCTCTCCTTGTTAGCCGCACAGTAAGCAGATACTGAACTTTCTTAAATTCTGTGCTTTTCTACTGCGTGGATTGGTAGCAAGAGAATGGTAAGATCCTGGTCCTTTCATCTTGCAGACCAGAACCTTCTGTGATATGGGCCGCTCCATCTTGAAGAAACACTGTATGTCTCCACTTTAGGGCTCATATTCCTTTTTCTTTCTTTTTCACAGTTATACTTCTCAGATGAGTTTATACAGATAATGTATCACGAGCTTCTTAATCTATTAGTCTCATGTGATCTGCACTCACCTCCAAGACTCTACTAAAAAACATACCCTTCACTATAACTAAAAGGTGGAAATAACCCCAGTGTCCACAGAGGGATGAGCAGATAAACAAAATGTATTTTATGTGTATGATGACATATTATTCAGCCTAAGAAAGGGATGAAATTCTTATCTGTGTTACAATGTGGATGAACTTTGAAGACACTATACAAAGTGAAATAAGCCAGACACAAAAGAACAGATATTTATGATTCCACTTACATGAGGTACCTGTAATAAGCAGATTCGTAGACTCAGGAAGTAGAGTAGTCTTACCAGGGTCTTGGGGGAAGAGAGGATAAGGAGTTAGTGTTTAATGTGTACAAAGTTTCAGAGTTTCAGTTTGGGATGATGAAAAATTTTGGAAACGGATGATGGTCATGGTTGTACAGCAATGTGAATGCCATTGAACTGTACCCTTAAGACTAGTGTAAATGGTTATTTTGTTATATACAATTTTACCATATAAACTTGAAATTCTTTTGAAAGTTTCTAATCAAATTTCATGCCATGTCTTGGGTCTACTAGTTCCTTAGAAGGACCAGATATGTGTCTACTCTTTCTTACCTACACTTTCACCTTTGTGCTCGTCCATTGTAAATCTCATCCTTGCTGCTTTTGCTCCAGTCTGATAAACACACATACAGTCATCCCTCAAAATACAAGACTCCTGTGTGTGCCCAAATCCATGCATACTCAGGCCTGTAATTGGCCTTACAGAGTCTGCATGTAGGGAAAATTTGTACTCTTTACACACTAGCTTCACTTCCCTAGAATATTATACTTTCCATCCAGATATGGTAGGCAAAAATCCATGTGTAAAAGGACTTGCATAGTTCAAAGCCCTATCAGGGTCAACTGTACGTGACTTTTAATATCTTACAGGTCCTCTCATTAACTGAAGGAGCAAAATAAAAATTTTAAAATGTGTTCATTTTATATTTGTATGAGAACCATGATTTTACCTGTTAAAAAACATCGTAACAATAGTTTTCTAGGTCTATGGGTCCTCAGAGATCACTAAAAATGTCTGTAACTATAATTTTTTAAAATAACCACAGATCTCCTAGCCTCAGTTGACTTTTCTTTTTGCCACTATTGTTATAATTTTATTATTTCAGATAATATGAGGGTATGAATGATTAGGATACATTATTTGCATTTCTAAGGTAAATTTTAAATTGCAGTTGAGTCCCTCACCCAGGGGGTGTGCTGCACACCCTTACCTTGTGCACATCAGGTGAGAGCTCACCAATCCTCCTCCCCTTTCCTCTTCCTACCCCCACTTGAATACACTTGTGTTCTTCTCCTGTGTAAAGAGTATAGTTGTTTTTCTATTGGTTTCGTATTAGTATTGTGTACATTGGATACTTCCTTCAGTTTCTTCAGTTCCTGTATCTTTGGGGCCCAAAATATACAGAAGAAGCCTTGTAATCTGTATTTCAGGGTGCTAAAATATACCCCTAGCTGACAAATGAAATGGACCCCCTGTGGCTAACATGATTCACCAGAAATGGAATCAAGTGGCCATCGCAAGGAAAGGGATGGTAGCTCTAAATTACCACCAGCCATAAGGACTTCTTTTTCTGTAATTAAACGGAAACTACTCTTTAAAAAACATTGCCCAGTTATAATGGGGAGTTTCCCAACTGACCCCCATGCAGTGCCTGAGGCCAGCCCACCAGATTCCTCCCCACCCTTACAAGCATCCTTTCCTATTAATGATAAATAGCCAGAGATCCCAGGCCAGGTTCAACTGGTTCACAGAGGGCCACACGCCGAACATCCTGTGCTGTATAGTTCACCTCTTGATGTAAACAGCCAAACCCTACTGCATTTTAATGTTAAAAACTACACCCTAAAACGAACATAGAAAGTATGGTGCATGTGTGTTTTCCCATTGCACATGTGCCTGACATACCACATAAATATTCATAAACTTCTCTCAAACCTGGTAAATGTGCACATAAGACAGAAAGATCCAGAAAGACCTGAATACTGCCTCCCCCTCTCCTGTCCTCTGAGCATACTTCTGATTTACACTGGAGTCTGTGTTTTTCCAAGCTATGGCAAGTTATTTTGAGGTTTTTGTTTTTGTTTTGAGACCAAGTCTCACTCTGTCACCCTGGTGTCAGAGCTTACAGCAGCCTCAAGCTCTTGGGCTCAAGCAATCCTCTTACCCCAGCCTCCTCACTAGCTGGGACTATAGGAGCCCACTACAATGCCTAACTAACCAGTTTTTCTATTTTGTTTGTTTGTAGAGATAGAAACTCAGGCTGGTTTTGAACTCCTGAGCTCACACAATCCACCTGCCTGGGCCTCCCAGAGTGCTAGGATTACAGGCACGAACCACTGTGCCCTACCCATAAATGAGTTTTTTAATAGAAAATAAAACTCTTTCTTTTTCCTCCACAGATCCCATGGTCCTTTGTTAAGAACAGCGTTTGATTCTATCCTAACAGTAGGAGTTTCTGAAACTTGAGCCTGAATCAGAAGCACCTGTAGTGCTTGTTAAACCGACATGGCTGGGCCCAGTCCCAGAATTTTTTAAGCCACTAGGTCAGCAGTAGAGTCCAAGAATTTGTACTTCTAACAAGTTTTCAGGTGATGTTGATGCTGATGATCCCTGAACAACACTTTGAGAACCAATACGGGAAAGCCTACATTTATTGACTGTATTGTGGAGGATTACCTGATGTTGGTCTGAAGATTCCCTTTTCTTGAGAATAGTTCTCATGAAATTTGACAAACATTTTCTTACTTGATTCAGGGTCACTGGGATTTTTCTTAAATACATTAGACCAGTGTCCCACACCCATCACCAAAATTCTTGATATTGTCAACCTGAAAGGAAAAAACTGAGGCAAACTTAATATAACTAGAGAGTTTATTTGGACCAAGCTAGAGGATTACAACCCAAGAGTATAGAGTCAAGGTGCCCTACATACACACTCCCATGAGCAACATTTGTAAGTTTTTAAAGGAAAAGAAGAGGCAGGTCCTAAGTTGTTTACCAAGAATTAACATTAAAATAACATAAACTGTTGACTGGCTAAGGCTTTTATGATGTGTAAGATGAAATGATGGTGAAGATAAGTATTCTTTAAACCCTAGTAGTTGCATATTCACTGGTTGATTTTAATATTGACATCTGTTAAGTTTGCAATTCTTTTTAACAATAATATGACAACTGTGGTTGCAGTCAATTTGGGGTAGTATGTTTTGTGTACATGCAATGTTCCAATGGAGATAAAGAGTATAAATACTAATATACTACATATATCCAAAATCCATGTATACACAGCCTACTGTCTATGTTAACATGCTTTTACTAACTTTACTTTAGCATTCCACTGTCTTTGTCAACATGATTTTACTACCCAGTAATCTCTTGCCCACAAATCCTAAACCGTTATATCATTATCTTTTTCTAATCCTAATGGTTCTCTTTGGAAATTGAATGAACATAAGAGATTTACATATCTTCTGAAAGGGTCCATTCACATGTGGTTACATTCTTCAGTTTTCTTTTCTATAATAGACAATGAGATAAGAAGGAGGAAAAGGAAAATCAATTGTTCACCTTGGTTGGTCCTTGTGGTCATTATATAGATGGAAGAAAGTCTCTTCTACAGTCTGTTAATCTTTTTTCTAATTTAATTTTTATTAAATCATAACTGTGTACATTTATGGGGTATGATGTGATGATTTGATATACAATGTACAATGCTTAAATCAAACTGATTAACATAACCATCACCTCACTTATGTTTTGTGGTAAGACATTTATAATTTACTCTTGGTTATTTTGAAGTATACCCTTGCAGTGTACACATCAGGCAAGATCCTGCCAAATGCCCTCCCCTCCCTGCTCTCCCTTCTCTCTTGCTAGACTATATTTGTGTTTTATCATTCGTATGAATGTGTAAGTGCTTATATATTGGTTTCATAATAGTATTGAGTACATTGGCTACCTTTTCCCCCCATTCTTGAGATACTTTACTAAGAAGAATATGTTCCGATTCCATCCACGTAAACATAATAGAAGTAAAGTCTCCATCTTTTTTAATGGCTGAATAGTATTCCATGGTACACATATACTACAACTTATTGATCCATTCATGGACTGATGGACATTTGGGCTGCTTGCACAACTTGGGGATTATGAATTTGGCTGTAATAAACATTCTGGTGTAAATATCTTTGTGGCAAAATAATTTTTGTTCTTCTGGGTAAATACCTAGCTATGGAATTGTGGGATCAAATGGAAGATCAACTTTTTATTCCTTAAAGATTCTCTGTACTTCTTTCCATAAAGGTTGTATTAGTTTGCAATTCCACCAGCAGTGTAGAAGTGTTTGCTTCTCTCCACATCCACTCCAGCATCTGCAGTTTGGGGACTTTGTGATGTGGGCTATTCTTACTGGGGTTAGGTAATATCTCAAAGTGGTTTTGATTTACATTTCTCTGATGATTAAAGATGATGAGTATTTTTTCATGTGTTTGTTGGCCATTTGTCTGTTATCTTCAGAGAAGTTCTGTTCAAGTTTCTTATCCAGAAAGAAATTGAGTTGTTTATTCTTTTCTTATTGAGTTCTCTGTAGATTCTAGTTATAAGACCTTTGTCGGAATCATAATATGCAAAAATCTTCTCCATTCTGAAGGCTGTCTGTTCGCTTTAGTTGTAGTGCTTTTAGCTATACAGAGGCTTTTTAGCTTGATCAAATCCCAGTCATTTTTGGTATTGCTTCAACTGCTGGGGATGGGTGGACTTCCTCATAAAATATTTACCCACTCCAGTATCTTCAAATGTTTTCCTGTACTTTCTTCTATTATTTTTATAGTTTCATGTCTTAAATTTAAATATTTTATCCAGTGAGAATCAATTTTGTTAGTGGTGAGAGGTGTGTGTCCAGGTTTAGTCTTCTACAAGTTTCTAGCCAGTTCTCCCAGCAGCTTTTGTTAAATAGGGATTCTTTTCCACAATGAATGTTTTTGTTAGACTTTTCAAAATCAAATGATGGTATGTGGCTGTGTTTATCTGTAGATTCTCTGTTCTGTTCCATATATCTACATATGTATTTTTGTGCCAGCACCATGCTGTTTTGATCACTATAGATTTGTAATATAACCTGAAGTCTGGTAGTGTGATGTTTCTAGATCTGTTCTTATTTCTAAGTATTGTATTGGCTATTCGTTTTTTTTCTGATTCCACATAAAACGTAGTATTATTTTTTCAAGTTAGTTAAGGTATGACATTGGTGGTTTGATGGGGATTGCATTAAATCTATAGATTGGTTTGGGTAGTACAGACATTATAACAATGTTGGTTCTTCCCAACCATGAGCATGATATGTTTTTCCAATTCTTATCATCTTCTGCTATTTCTTTTGTCAGGGTTTCATAGTTCTCTTTATGGAGATGTTTAACATCCTTTGTTAGATATATTCCCAGGTATTTCATCTGTATAGCACTACAGTAAAAAGAAGAGTCCTTGACTACATTTTTGGCTTCACTATTGGTGTATATAAAAGCTACTAATTTATAGGTATTAATTTTATATCCTGAGACACTGCTATATCCCTTGACCACTTCTAAGAATTTTATAGTTCCGTCTCTGGGGTTTTCCAGGTATAAGATCATGTCATCTGTGAAGAAGAAGAGCATCACTTCCTCTGTCCCCATTTGAATACCCTTACTCCCCTTCTCTTGCCTGATTGTGATGACTAGGACTTCCAATATTATGTTAAATAGCCTGGTGATAATAGGCATCCTTGTCTAGCTACAGAACTGAGTGAAAATCTTTTCAATTTTATTCCATTCGATATAATATTGGCTGTGGGTTTGCTGAAGAGGGCCTTTATTGGCTTAAGAAATGTCCCATCTAAGCCTATTTTCTTGAGTGTTCTAAGATGAAAAGATGCTAGATATTATCAAAAGCCTTTTCTGGATCAATTGATATAGTCCTGTCGTCTTTGGTTTTTATTTTATTTATGTGGTGTGTTATATTTATAGATTTACATATGTTGAATCAACCTTGTTACCCCGGGATAAAACAAACTTGATTGTGGTATATAATTTTTTTGATATGTCATTGAATTCTGTTTGCTAGGATCTTATTGAATATTTTTGCATCAATATTCATTAATAATATTGGTCCATAGTTTTCTTTCTTTGGTGGATCCTTTCCTGGTTTGGAGACCAAGGTGATAATTTGCTTCATAGAATGTGTTGGAGAGGATCCTTTCCTTTTCTATGTTTTGGAATATTATGTTATGTAATATAGGTACTAGTTACTCCTTGAAGATTTGGTAGACTTCTGATGTGAAAGCATCTGGTCTCAGACTTTTCTTTTTGGGAAGATTTTGTACAATTGAAGCTATTTCAGTGTTTGATATAGGTCTATTCAAAATGTCCAATTCTTTCTGATTGAGTTTAGGAAGATGGCATGCTTCTAAGTATTGGTCCATTTCCTTCACATTTTCCTATTTCTGAGAATAGAGATTTTTGTAGTAATCATTGAGGATTTTTTTGAATTTCTATGGTATCTGTTATTTCCCCTTTTGCTTCTGATTGATGTTATAAGAGATTTTACTTTTCTGTTTCTGGCTAGTCTAGCTAAAAGTTAATCAACTTTATCAGTCTTTTCAAAGAACCAACTTTTTGTTTTGTTGAACTTCCAAATAATGTTTTTGTTTTCAATTTCATTTAATTCTGCTCTAATTTTGGTTATTTCTTTTCTTCTACTGGGTTTGGGGTTAGATTGATCTTCTTTTTCCAGTTGGTCGAGATGGTCTATTAGGTTGCTGACTTGCTTTCTTTCTGTTTTCTTGATGAAGGCTTCTAATGCTATAAATTTCCCTATATGACTGCCTTTGCAGTATCCCGCAGGTTTTGATAGTTTGTGTGTTCATTATCATTGTGTTCCAAATTCCAAATAGCTGATGATTTCTTTCTTAACTGCATTTTTGACCCAGTTATCATTCATCCTAAGTTTGTTTAGTTTCCATGAGTTTGAGTCTGAAGATTACTGTTGCTATTGAGTTTAATTTTTGTTCCATGATGGTTCGAGAAGATACAAGGAATAATTTCTGTTCTTTTAAATTTGTTGAGGTTAAACTTGTGTCCTAAGATTTGATCAATTTTGGACAATGATCCATGAAACGATGAGAAGAGTGTGTATTCAGTTTATTAAAATGAAATGTTCCATAAATATCTGTTAAGTCCATTTGTGCTAGGGTCAAGTTTAAGTCCTTTTTTGTTTGTTTGTTTAGTCTCTTCTTGGAGGATGTATCAAGAACTGACAAAGGGGTATTAAAATCTCCAACTATTATAGTATAGGAAGATATCAAATTGTTCATATCCATTAGGATTTGCTTTATAAATTGAGCATTCAGGAGTATTCAGGTAGGGTGCATAAATGTTAATTATTGAAATGTCTTCATGTTGAGTGTTTTCTTTGACAACTATGTCGTGTCCATCCTTATCTTTCCTTATTTTTGTTGTTTATATTCGATTGTATCTGCATATAAGATTGCAAACCCTGCTTTTTTTCTGATTTCCATTTGCCTGTATTACAGATGTCCATCCCTTCACCCTGAATTGTTTTTTATCCTCTGAGGTAAGATTAATCTCTTTTAGGCAATACATACCTGACCTGAGTTTTTGATCTTTAAGGGTCCTTAATTCAAAATGTTCTTTATACTAGAGAAACATATTTTGAGGAATATTTTGATTTCTTCCACCTCTTATGGTTGATTTTTAGTCCTGGCCTCACTCTGAGCTCAGAGCCATTGTCAAATACTTTCTGAGCCCCAGAAATTTTCAGAGAAATGTTAAATAGTTTTAGAAACAAATCATCAAGACTGTTCAAGTCTATATCAATTAAACTCATTAGTGGGAACTCAGATGCATATAATTAGGAGAATAGGAAAAACCAAAATATACCAACAGTAACCCCAAAAGAGTACTAATTGCGTAGGAATCTAGAGGGTTTTAAAATCTCTAAAAGTGTTGAACATAGTCTCCTGGAGGCAATGCCCAAAGACTTTAAGAAAATTGGTTGGACTCCAATATTCTTAAAGGCAAATAAAGAATAAGTTCATTTGACACTTTAAGGGCAGACTCATTACCACCTTCAAACAAAATGTAGTACCATATCCCTACCTTACATAACTATAGGAGGCCAGAAACTATGACTCAAACTAAACATTAAGAGACTAGATTATGACATCTCAAATACAGGCAGTACTTGATTTACAATGGCTTTATTCATGATTTTTGAACCTCATGATAGGGTGAGTGTATTAGGCAAAGACCAAATCAACAAGTGGTAGATATAGGGCAAGAGGGTCTTTTCTAGAGATTAAGACAGGGAACAATCAAGGGAAGGGACTTCAGAAAAATGCAGAACACCTGTCAATTATCTGGTACCATCCCACACCTCCCATAAACCCACCCCAGGACCAGGCCAATAAACAGTAACCACCTGAGAGTCTTTAATGGCTTTCCCCACTTGCAGGTACTGACTTGTTTGTGTCTCTGGACTATGGTTTTGCTGTGTAAGCTATTTTTCTACAATTAAAGCTGTTTGTGTGGAATTACTTCTGGCCTGTAATCACTCTGTTGCACCAGCCTGGCTGTGATTCTTCCAAGCCAAGAGCCAAAGAATCAGGACAACAGTTCACCAAGAGGCTGGGCTTGAGATATAGCCCCAACCCAGGAGTCTCTCTTTCTCTTTTTGAAGATAAGGTGAAGGAGTGTGTGTGTTACTGGAGGTTGCCTTGTCACATATCTTTATGTCTCCCTGCTTTCCCAAGTCTGGTGAGATGTGGTGAGTAGTGTAAATATGGTACAAACACTGGAATTCCTGTCCCTGTTGTTATAACACTATATGTCCTGCTATATGCCTGTCAAGGTCTTATGGGACTGCCCTCACTCTCAGTCAATGGGCTGCCTACTTTCTGTGGAGAGTGGCTTATCCTCAGACTGAGGAAGTAGAGGAGTGGGAGAGGGAAAAGTTTTCTTCACGGAAAATGTCCTGACTATAGTGAGGCCCCAGTAGTAATGTAAGTATTCTCTCTCCTATCCTTTTCTTTCTAACTAGAACTTAGTTTTCGAGTACTGTGTCCTATGACATCCCAGGCTGTTTCAGACATGGAGAACTGAGGGTAGATTGACCCTGCCATCTCCCATGTGGTTACAAAGGAGGAGAGTTTCCCCTGGGTTCTGGAGCCAGGCAAGGATTCCAACCATGGGAACAGGATGTGGTGTCCATATGCTGAAGTACTGCCAAGGAGAGGGATACCTGAATGCATGGTGGCTGACACATCGGGATGGGGACACTTGGTTCAATGGGTAGTTAGGCCGTGCCCAAAATCTCTGTTCTAACTAAACTAGCCCTGAGCCAGACCTGCCAGACATGAGGAAACCAGGTCCAATAGATAATCTACTCTTGGTCTTTTCCGTTCTATACCCATAGAGACAATGACACAGGAAACCTTGGTCCCTGCTGATTCTCCCTTGGGATGTCTATAATAAAACTAGAAGAGCCTTGGACCTGACAGCCTCTGCAAAACAAAACTAGTGTGTTTTTGCTACACAGCCTGGCCCCAATACCAACTACCAGACAGAGAATTCTGACCTGAGAATTGGAGTCTTTTAACCTAAATACTATTCTGCAATTAGATCTCTTCTGTGGAAGGGAGGAAAGGTAGTCAGAAATTCCCTATGTTCAGGCCCTTATAAACTAGAGTGATAACCCCCAGTATTGTGAGTCTTTGTGGAGAAGTGTCAAATTAGGGAGATAGAAGTAGGTCCTGGTACCTCTTTGGCTCTGGACAAACCTCACATTTCAGATAAGAAATTAAGTGAAGGCAAAGGAATTGTAGCTGTAGCCTCAGCCCCAGAGGCATTTCAGAGGACACCAGAATATGGTCCACCCCTTCTCTTCACTCTTTTCTGAGTCTGAATTACTTCCATATGTCCTTTATAGGTCATATTAGGCTCCACAGGACAGACCGGGAGGGTCCATGTTCCACGCTGAATGGAAGATCTCCAAGCACATAAGAAAGAACTGGAAAGCTGCTCAGCTGACCCAGGGAGGCTCGCAGAAGAATTTGCACACCTGATGATTGTTTTTGATTTATGCTGGAAGGATATGTGGGTCTCACTCTCACGTTGTTGTTTCATTATCTATCTATTCATATTTTGCCCAGGCATTTTTAACCTCATTCAGTTTGTGTGTCTTCAAGGCTTTAACAGTTCCTCATGAAGCTTATGCTAGCTCTGGAATTCCACCCAAAACCTGAACAAGATAATATTGCCACCCACAGAGCCACTGGATAAGACCACAAGTGACTTCCACCTGTAGCTCTTAAAAGAGGTCACAGAGCCTGGAGAGCCGTCTCTGTTCAGCCAAAGCAGCTACAGAAGATAGACCTTCAGCCCCAAGCCCCAAAGATTTTCAGGCTCCACAGCTCTCAAAGAGGGATGTCAGGCAGAGACCAAATCTGCGGCCACCAGATCCAGGTCAAGAGGGAGGTTCCTAAGGGTGGAGAAACTGGGGATCAATTAAGGGAAGGCACCACGGGAAAACACATCTGTCAGTCATCTGGTAACAGATCACATCTTCAGCAAGTCTTTTCCTGGACCAGACCAACAAAAAGAAGCCACCTGGAGCCCTTAATGTCTTTCCCTACTCAGGGAGACTGATCCATTCCTCCCTTTGAAATATAGTTCTGCTTTGTCTAGCTTCCTTTTCTGCAGTAAAGCTGTTTGTGTGAAATTGCTTCTGGTCTGCAAGCACTCAATCACACCTGCCCCGTGATTCTTCCAAGCAAGGAGCCAAAGAACCAGGACAGAGGTCTGCCAAGAGGCTGGACCTCACAAAAGTGATACTCATTCAGTAGAAACTGTACTTTGAGTACCCATACCATCATTCTGTTTCTCACATTCAGTACAGTATTCAATAAATTACATGAGATATTCAACACTATTATAAAACAGGTTTTGTGTTAGATGATTCTGCCCAATTCTAGGTAGAACACATTAGTGTTATTAGCATGTTTAAGGCAGGCTAAGCTATCCTGTTCAGTGAGTGTATTGCATGTATTTTTGATATATAATATTTTTAACTTTCAACAAGTTTATCAGGATGTAACCTCATTACAAGTCAAGGTGCATCTGGGTGCCTCTTTTGCATAAGGGTTATTTTGAGCTGATTATTTGGAGAAAAGAAGACAAAGGAGAAGCTCTGGAAACAATGTTACCCTATTGTTAGGAAATTTACATTTATAAATTAATCTCTCTGTACCAGGAAGATAAGTATGACTGACTCTGTATCACAAGAGACTCTCAACAGAAAATGCAGGAACTGAAATCTGCATAACAAACCTTACTCTTGTTTACCATATTTCCTGGTCACCTTCTTCACACCATGCTTCTTTTGTTTTAGCTGAAGATATAGCCCAGTCCTAGCCACCTCTTGGAATTACTTTTCCTTGAATTTTTCCTATGTGTGTATGAGATATACATATGAATAAACTTTGCAAAGTTTTTCTTTTGTTAATCTGTCTTTTGTAACAGAGTCCCCAGCTGAGATGTATGGGAGGGAAGATTTTTTTTTTTGTCAATAGTGTTAAGCTAGAAATAGGGATTTAATATGAAAGCAAAACTGAGAATGGGAAATAGTCTTTTTAGCAGGCTTTCAATACCTCACTGAATATTTTGAAAAAGGCTTAGAGCAAAAACAGAATAATACTTAGAATAAATTCATGGCATTATAGAGACAAAAAATTGTTTGGAAAAAAAATCGCCCCCATGTACTCCTTGTCTATGGAGAAGGGAGGGTTGTTTTTTTTGTTTTGTTTTTGTTTTTTTTTTAATGAAAATAGTAGTTACTATAAACAGAAAGACATTGGAGAAAGAATTGACTTATATTAGCTAAGAAATTATAGGGGAAAAAAATAAATTAAAGTGCTCCGTGTGTTACAGGACCAAGAGAATCTGGCCACCTGTCAATGTGTAGAGATGGGCGTAGGTTCATCAAATTTTATTTGGTGGGGCCAGGATTGTGGAGAACAGTGAGAGTAGCCCCTCTAAGACTGTTCTGTTTTTTAATTTCCAAAACTACAGTTTTATACATTTTAAGTTCAAAGTGAAGACCATGTTAATCCTTATCTTAAATAATCAGCAGAATTAGCAGAATTATTAATCAGCAGAACCCATGACCCATAATAAACAGTAATCTATACAATCCATGATCTAAAACAACATTCTGATTCAAAAATTAGTCTCCTAAATCAATCTACCTGAACTACTCAAGATAGGCATAGTTGAGGTGGGAGCTAAATTTACAAAATTGTAAGAATGGGAGACAGGGGTGAAGGTCAGGCAGGACCTAAACCGACCAGACCAGCTGCATCCTGTCTGCCCTAGCCTCACAGACTCCAGCTTATTCTCACTACATGTGTTTTCTGAGGAAGAATCAAGCACTTGATTTCCCGTTTTTCCCTTAAACTCACCCAAGGACAGATTTGTCGGATGTTAAAAGGAAAACTTGCAATTTTTACTGATACAGGTGCTGCTGTCAGAGAAAGTTCAGTACTTGTCCTGGAGGCCAAATCAGTGAGAGCAAAGAAAGGACAAGTGGTTTGAAGTAAAGGAAAGAGAAGGGAGAGGGCGTGGACGGACTGCCATCTTGGCTTTAAGCAGAATAGAGGTCTTTTTAAAGGGGGGTTGGGGGGTCTGGCAGTTGGGCTTGTGTCTTTGTGACCAGCGTCTTGTGTCATGGCTTCAGGCTATTGTTAAAATTGGTGGTTTAACTTGACTTTATCTCTGTGACTGTGGTCTCTTGACCTTTGTGTGGACAATTATGTTGAGCCACCTCCCTGTAGTTTACCACACTAGAAAACAAACAGCAAAGACCATTTCTCTGCCCCTTTGAATGCTGGCCTTGGGGAAGAAATGCAGGTTTGAATTCCCCCCAAAGGTGAGCATTTTATTTTATTTTTATTAAATCAGAACCGTATACATTAATGCATTTATGGGGTACAATGTGCTAATGTGATATACAATGTGGAAAGCTTACATCAACTTGTTAACATAACCATCACCTCACTTATTTGTTCTGGTAAGACATTTAGATGCTACTCTTTTTTTTTTTTTTTTTAGACAGAGTCTCACTACATCACCCTTGGTAGAGTGCTGTGCCATCACAGCTCACAGCAACCTCAAACTCTTGGGTGTAAGTGATCCTCTTGCTTCAGCCTCCCAAGTAGCTGGGACTACAGGCACCCACCACAACACCCAGCTATTTTTTTTTGCAGTTTTTGGCCGGGGCTGGGTTTGAACCGGCCACCTCCATCATATGGGGCCGGCGCCCTACCCCTTTGAGCCACAGGCGCTGCCCTGGCTATTTTTTGTTGTTGTTGTTGTTGTTGTTGTCATTGTTGTTTCGCAGGCCAGGGCCAGGTTCAAACCCTCCCACCCCAGTGTATGTGGCCAGTGCCCTAACCACTGAGCTATGGGCACCAAGCCTAGACTCTACTCTTAACAGTTTTACAATATATCCTTGCATTATGCACAGTAGATGAGGTCCCACCAATTACCCTCCCTCCTCCCAGTCTCCCCACTCTCTACCTTCTCCCTCATCTTCCCTCTTTCTTTCTGGACTATAGTTTTGTTTTATCATTTGTATGAAAGCATAGGTGATTATGTATTGGTTTCATAATAGTATTGAGTACATTGGATACTTTTTCTTCAATTCTTGAGATACTTTACTAAGAAGAATATGTTCCAGCTCCATCCAGGTAAACATAAAAGATGTAAAGTCTCCATTTTTTTTATGGCTGCATAGTATTCCATGGTATACATATGCCACATTAGTTAATCCATTCATGGGTCAATGAGCACTTGGGCTGCTTCCATAACTTGGCAGTTATGATTTGGGCTGCAATAAACATTCTGGTGCAAATGTCTTTGTGGTAAAATGATTTTTGATCATCTGGCTATATACCTAGTAAAGGAATTACAGGATTGAATGGTAGGTCTACTTTTAGTTTCTTGAGTATTCTCCAAACTTCTTTCCCAAAAGAACATATGAGCTTGCATTCAAAAGTGAGGATCTAAGAGAGACAAGTCATAAAACATTTCCTTGCCCTTTTCTCAACCTTTACCTCTATTACACTGGCATCAACTTGACACCCTGCATCTGTTATACAACTTCACTTTTGGAGTGAACAGCTACTCAGATGATGGGAGCGTCTACTAATCTTAAGACATTCTTTGAGTTCCAGTTCATAGCTATCACCCTCTTGAACAAAGACATGTTTGTTTTCTTTCTTAATGGACACACACCCCCACTACCTTCATAGGGAGTGGTTAACTGTGCAAACTGAATTGCTAGATTAAATATTCTCCTTTAACAATGCTAATTCTTCAGTTTAAAAAATAAAACTCCTTATAGTGTCTTTCTTGAAATCCCTTAGGGTCCTTCTGTTCATAATAATGGCATAACTCATTTGTATATTGTGAAAATGAGTAGAAACTTTCCCTTTCCCACAAAGTTCACTGAAAGATCAACCATAAATAAGGCAGATTACTAAGAGGAAGAAGTTTATTCACCATGTGCACAGGGAGAATCACAGAGTGATTACCAAAAACCCCAATAGGATCTAGATATTTTTATGCTTCCTTTTAGAGGGGAGTATAAGGAATTATACTATACATGAGGAGTATAGGTAATTCTGTTTAAGGGCAATAAATGGTTGCTAGGAAGGATGAATGGGTAGGGGAAAGAGATGGATTTGTAAATAATTCTTTTTGCAAATTAAATTAACCTTGAGAGATAGATATTCTATTTAAAATGACTTGGGCCAGGTCTGTTTGCATTCTTGATTATCTTTCCTGCAGTATAATGAGATAATAGGAAGAGGAAGTCTGTTATTCTTTTGGTGGGTCCATCTGGTTATGTAGATGGAGGGTAAGCCCCTTCCCAGGGCCTATTGATCTCTAAGGACCTTTAATTCAAAATACTCTTTATACCAAACAGTCATATTTTCGGGTGAAATCTCCTGAGCTCCTTTAATATTGATTTACCAATGTCTGTATATCTTAAGCTCACATTGTAGATCTCAGGGCAGTATCAGACTGCTATAGACAAATATTCTACTTATGTAGGTACCATTATTTAGGCTGCATCCACCAAGGTTAAGATTGCCCCATCTAAATCGCAACTAAAACTTACACAATATTATTTTTTCTTTTTTTTTTTTTTTTAATTTCGAGTATTACAAGGTTACATACATTTTGGTTTCATAATTTGCTTTAAGTCAAAGATATAAGAGTGCCCTTTATCTGTATATGTGCCTTGTACCAGTTAGGTGTGAATTTACCCTACCCCTCTGCCCTCCTCCCACCTACTTGATTTCTGTTGAGTTTTATCTCCACCCGTGCACATAAGAGTTGATCAACTAACTCAATTTAGTATTGAGCACATGTGATATTTCTTTTTCCATTCTTATAATACTTCACTTAGAAGAATGATCTCTAGTTCCATCCAGGTTGTTACAAAAAACACTATACCTCCATTATTTTATACATGAGTATTACCTCGTGGTATACATATACCATATTTTATTAATCCTTTCATGTATTAGTAAGCACTTGGGTTGTTTCCACAAAAACTCTTATAGATATCAGCCCAAGGAAAGATGTGAAGGAAACCCCAAAGCAACCACAGCAACAACAAACTTGAATAAATAGGACATGATCAAATTAAAAAGTTTCTACACAGCCAAGGACACAATCAAAATAGCAAATAGACAACCTACCAAATGGGAGAAAATATCTGCATACTATACATCTGATAAAGAGCTGGTAACCAGAATCTACAAAGAACTCAAGCAAATCAGCAAGAAAGAAAAAATTAAACAACCACACTTAAAAATGTGCCAGAGACATGAACAGAAATTTTTCAAATGAAGGTAATTGAATGGCCAAGGAACACACGAAAAAATACTCAACATCTCTAATCCTCGAGGAAATACAAATCAAAACCACACTGAGATATCACCTAGCAGCAGTGAGAGTGGCTTATATCAAAAAGTCTCAACCCAACAGATGCTGCCATGAATGGGGAGAGAAGAGATACTCATTCACTGTTGGTGAGGTGGCAAACTAGCACAACCTGTATGGAAAGTATGGAGGTACCTTAAAGAACTACAAGTAGACTTACCTTTCAATCCAGCAATTCTACTACCAGGTATTTACCCAAAGGAAAAAAAGACACTTAATCAAAAAGACACTTAAATAATATCATTTTAACCAGAGGTTGAAGAAGAATTACAACCAAAGAAAGAATGATCCCTTGCAGCATTCCTTATAATATTTATATCATCCCTGTTAAAAACCCAGGGTACTGTGTATATATATTTGCTCAAGACATTAGGATGGTTACTTCCTACTTCCTGCAGTGAAAGCACATGTAGTGAGAACAAGGTGGAGTCTGTGAGGCTAGGGCAGACATGACACAGCCAGTCTGGTTGTTTTGGTCCTAAGTGACCTTCATCTCTTGTCTTTCATTCTTATTGTTTTGTAAATGTAGCTCCCAACCTAAAGATGTTTATCTTGTATAGTTTAGGAAGATTGATTTAGGAAATTGACTTTTGAATCAGAAATGTTGTAATAGGTCACTGAGTTATGCTGATTGTTATTTAAAATAAGGGCTAATATGGTCTTTGCTTTAGGAGAATTGGTTTAGGAAATTAACTTTTGAAATGGAAATGTTATAATAGGTTGTCACTGAGTTGTGCTGATTATTATTTAAAGTAACCTTTATATATAAAACCATAATTTTGGAAACAGGAGAACAGAACAGTCTTGGAAAGGCTATTCTTGCTGTTCTCCAAAATCCAACCCTTCTGACAAATAAAGTTTGTTGGACATATCCCTGTCACTGCGTATTGATTGGCTGACAGTGACAGGCAGCCGACCTTTGTCTGGTAACAGTAGTACCAGACTCAAATACTATTGAGAGAGGATACCCAGAAAAAGTAAGTTCTAAGAGAACAGAGGTCTTCTCAAGGAGATCCTGAGGGTACACCTGTGAGGTCTTCTCTGTGGTAACTCAGCTCTTAGGAATTTGTAAAAACTTAACTTCCTGGGACCTGGAGGCTGACACTTGCTTCTACTTCTGAGGAGCCCACTTCTCCAGTTTGATTCAAACTAACCAATGAGAAAGGTAACCATGAGCTGGAACTTTCTGACTGGAGATATAGAGGAGAAGACTGAGTCAGTTGGAGACCGTGGCCATTTTGAATTATTCTGCGCCTCCCTCCTCCGGCTGAAATAAAGCCCTTCCTCTTATAAACACAGTGTTTGGGTGCTCTTTCTCTCCACTGAGCCTTGTCTTCCTGCAACATTTCATTCTTTTAGGTAGCTTTTAAAGCTACAATTTTATAGTAGTAAATTTTTGTTCTGTTTTATTTGACCTTTTAGGTCAAAACAGTCAGTACCTGTTTGCTTTCTCCCAATAAAATAAAATATATTATTGTTATGTGATGTCGAGGAGGTTATTGAGGCACCTCCTGCTCAGCAAGGTCTTTGAGATCTTCAACCTCCACCTCAAGGACTTTAAATTTCCATGTCATTCCATTCTGAGCCAATATGTGGATGACCTTTTGTTGTGTTCTAAGAATGAGGTTGAGCTCTAAGATTTATTCCATATATCTGTTTACTGTTTTCAGAAAGGGCATAAGGTTTCCAAAGTTATATTTACAGTAACAAAGGAATAATTAAGAGGATTCCTGGATTTTACTACCTACTGGAATTACCAGCTTTTGTGAAATCACCATATCACTGTGACTTAACCAAATCTCTAGGAACCAAAGCTCTTCTTTGAGAACACAAACACTCTTCATGAGTTAAAATTAATTCTTCAAAAATCCTTCCATTCTATCATACGTTTATCTATTAACACATAACATTAGCTATTTGAATAAGCCCTGGGTGTTCTCAACTTGTCAGTCATCAGAGACCAATAGCTTACAACAGTCTCTCTCTTAACCTTTTGACAGAAGTCTAATCACCTCATCTAAGAGCAATAACCACAGCAGCTAAACTAGAAAGACTCTGTTCACTTGAGTTTTAGAATTCCTTTAAACTTGATGATACTTTATGGTGTACATTCTGTTTCACTCACTGAAAATAAACACTCTCTCAGGAAGAAGGCTTACCTCCTAGGAAATCCTATTCCTTCATTTCTTGTTTTCAATATTCCTGTTCATTACTGAATCCTGCTGTAGTAACCAACCCGGCAAGAAGACCCCTAAAGGCCCCTAACTGTTTCAACCTGAGTCCCCGTCCATCTCAAATCCCCCTTATTAGTTTAATTCTGAGCACAGGTTAAGTTCTCAGGAAGTTCTGAGTTCCCTAGCTCCCTTGCCAAACAATAGTGAAAATTCACTCAAGCAGAATTTCCCAGGTTCTGTAACCCCCCTAAACTTACCCCAACCCCCTAGCAGTGGCTAAACAATGGTGGAAAGTTTAGTCAAGTTTGTCCCCATGCCAGCTGCCACGATGTAACCCCCTGACTCACTATAACCAGTGCCAAACCCCTGGACTTGCTGTAACCCCACCCTCATACCAACCGCCATGCTGTAGCCCCCCTGAGCCAACTCTGTAACCCCACCCCTGGGCTAACTAACTGCCACGTTCTGCTTTTGTTTTTGCTTGTTTGCATGGCAACAAAAATGGTATAAAAAACAGCCTACTTTTCTCTTCAGGGCCGTTTTGCCCTTTGGGCAGACCCACCTGCGCAGGTGTAATAAATCACCACAGTCCTCTGCGCAGGTGTAATAAATCACCATTGGATTTATACCTGAAGTGGGGTCCAAGTCTTTCTTACAGGTGGCATGAGTACAATAACACTGCAATTCTTCTTTTATTTTCTTTAAAAAGGGAACCCTTATGACTGTCCAGATAATTTACAATCTCAGCCCTAAACAGATATGCTAAAAACTACTTTAGAAAACCAAGATTTAGTTTTGTTTATTGATGAGACATATCTTAAGACTAAACCAGAAAAATATCAGGTGGAATATACTCTAATTGGTCTCACTTTACTCTTAAAATGATTCCTTGTAGAAGCAAACCACCATGTGATAAACTCACTGCCCTCTTCAGAGACTGTCAGTTTGCTAAAGATAAGAGGGTTCATATATCAAAAGTAGACATGCTTTTGGAGTAGGTCACATTTTGGAATGCTTTGCAAACAAAGAGGTGTTGTTGACATCAGCAGAGACCTCAATCAAGAATGCTGTGCAGAGTGGTGCCTGTGGCTCAAGGAGTAGGGAGCTGGCCCCATGTACCACAGGTGATGGGTTCACACCCAACCCTGGCCAAAAACTGCAAAAAAAAAAGAATGCTGAGGAAAGAAGGAAGTTTTGAGAGTGTTATGCTTCTCAAAGAAGTGGTAATAGTAAGGTAGAAGATTGCAAAAAAGGAGATAATGTGGAGTTCAGGTGAGACTCTTAGAAGCCAAATCTTTGGATATGTTCAAAGAAGATCCTACAGAACACCAGGACTTGACTCCAGCATAAAGACACGGCACTGGGTTATCGCTAGATGCAAATTGCCTGAATTTACTCACTGTCAGGTACTCTGAGGTTGGTTCTTAGCAGCAATAGAACTTTGCAAAAATTTTACCTGGAATTACTCACCCTGACCAGAACATATTTGACTCTGTGCTCAATCTACATCAGTGAGGAAGCTTTACCACAATGACCAAGGGTGCCTCTGACGCGTGTCTCATGTGCCATCAGCACAATCCAGTAAAAACCACACAGGTGGATGAGACAAGAACAAGAGCCAACCCCGAGGACACTGTGGACACTGTGGACACTTCCAAGTGGGTTTCATACACTTGCACTCCACAGTGAATTTTCAGAGTGTCCTGGTCAGAATTTACTGATTTCTGGTTGGACTGAAGACTTTCTTCAGATATTTATAGTAGTAGATATTTGCAGCTCTAACAGTAGCCCCCCAAATTACTTGATTTTGTGTTTCCAGATTTGAAAATTACTTTCCATCTCTTTAGTGACAGGAAACCCAATTTACTTAAACCTATTAGAGCATGGCAAAGCCCTGCCACTTACTTGGGAGTATACATATCCATATCACCTTCAATTTTCAGGAAAAAATCAGAAGAATAGCATATTTCTGAAACTTAAGTTAGTTTACTAACTTAAACTAACCTTGCTGGCTTAAGCTGTGAGTCAATATTAGTTCTTGACTTTAATGACAATGGGATTAACAGCTGTGAGAGTTCATAGACTCTCCTTTTACTAGTTAGTAATAGACTAGCCCATGGTTTTAAGAGTTATATCCACACTATTGCAAGCAGACATGCCAAATATCACTGGGGACTCATGCAACATTCTTAGTCCTAACATCCACAGAGGGGAACTGTTGTTCCTCAACATCTTTCTAAGTCACCTTTGCATAACCTAAAACCTAGACATACCTAGAAGAGACATCTTATACCTAACAAAGGACGTGAAAAATCTCTACAAAGAGAACTATGAAACTCCAAGAAAAGAAATAGCCGAAGATGTTAACAGCTGGAAAAACATATCATGCTCATGGCTGGGAAGAATCAACATTGTTAAAATGTCCATACTGCCCAAAGCAATACCTATTAAAGCTCCATTGTCATACTTTAAAGATCTTGAAAAAATCATACTTCGTTTTATATGGAATCAGAAAAAACCTCGAATAGCCAAAACATTACTCAGCGATAAAAACAAAGCAGGAGGAATCACGCTCCAGACCTGAGACTGTACTATAAATCAATAGTGATCAAAACAGCATGGTACTGGCACAAAAGCAGAGAAGTAGATGTCTGGAACAGAATCGAGAACCAAGAGATGGATCCAGCTACTTACCGTTATTTGATCTTTGACAAGCCA